>VDFB02156725.1:0-51907 GCA_007258455.2 Sequoia sempervirens | reverse complement strand
GTCCATATCCTCATTCACCTGGTCTGGAACCGGAACAACTTCACACTCCCTGATCAAAGTAATCGGCAACCGAGAGAACATCCTTTTCCTGACTTCAATCTCATCTGATGCATCAGCCCAATAGTCCTCAATATTTGCCTTGTGTTTGAACTCCTCTGACAGTACCCATTTGATGTTATTGTGTGGATCATAGTGCTGTCGGCTAGTGTGGTAGGAAAAGTGATAAAATTGAAGCTCACTCTCGGCTTCTCTGGCTGCCTGTATTGAAGGACACACTTCGTCGGAATTGCCCATGACAATCGGGAAGTCAACACCTCCCTTCTTCTTCTTCTTTTGAATTTTATCGTAGGCAACCAATTGCCTAGAAATATCTAGCATTAAAATTCTATCTGTTGGGTACTTAGGCAGCCTATATGGGTACGATGAAAAACCTTGCAGCCTTATGTAAGAAAACTTCGGAAACTGAATAAACCAGCACCCATACCTTTCAATCAATTCTTGGGCCTCCCTTGAGATTCTGTGATGTAACTGCTCCTGAAGCAATCTCGTGATATGCATGGTGAAGGGCTATCGATTACTTTCGTAAATGGTGGTACCGCTAAAAATGTAGACAAGCCTCAGGTTTTAAACGAAGGAGAGCCACAACCAATGCTCCTTGTGTGAAATTTTGTTGGCCATAATGAGCTAGCATGTAGATGATGTAAGAGCTCATATGTTTGCCTCGTCTTCTCAAAGCCCGGAGTCGCTCTCCCTCGCGAAATTGTCACTGATCATCACAGCCCAGTTGACATAATCTTTCCCTTCCAGCACGAGGTTGATGTAGTAAAACATCCAAGGCTCAAAAATGAATGACTGTGCACAACCACCAACTCTGCTTAGCATCATAATGAGATCACAATATTCCTGTTTCAAGTCATCTGCAATAATTTGTTTTGGCAGCTTCATACGAGAAGGCTTAGGATTACTCATCCAGTGAGTGTTGATTGTCTCCATGCATCTCTCGAATGCGGAAGTGTACATTCGCTCAGCTCGCTCTCTGGATTTGTAAACCATGTTCCTGTGCACCGGGATCCCGAAAGCTTCACCAATGGCTGCAGGAGTAAGATTAGCTAGCACTTGGCCATCTGGTGACATGATCGATCTGTGATCCTTCTCATAATAATTGGCGCACTCCATCATCAGCTCCGAACACTGAATGGCTGGTGGGAAACCAGCAGCTGCATATAATCCGCTTCGAACAATATTGTGCGAAGTGGTCGAAGGTCGATGACTTCCAATCCCCAACATTCTGTTCTTGAAGGCCTCTAGGTTGACGGAGCCCAAGTTGGTATCGGTCAGCTTGCCCAACTTCGAAATGAACTTTGACTCCGGCATGAATGTTTTGCTTAGTTTCTTGATCACAGCCTGCCTGGATGCACCGTTGTTATCTTTGCCAGTCGCCCTTGCCTCAGCCATCTCAGCTTCTTCTCCAATAAATTCGAGCTTCAATACTTAGAAACAGATTTCCAAGCTTCAAATCAGCAAGCTCACACCTTCAGCAAATTTCAAACAGCAAATTGAACTTTGGAAATTCGTATTCCACACTCAGCAAATCAGCAACTTCAAATTCGTACTTCCTCAAATCAGCAAGTTCGCACTTTTAAGCTCTCAGCAATATCTTTCTTAAATTGAAATTTCTCCACTTGCATTGGCGACTTCAAACCTTAGCAACAAATTAAGCTTCAGCAATCAACTCCAGCAAATTCGCACCTCTTAAACTCTTCAAAATTCCTCACTTCAAGGCGTCCTTCATAGCACTGGCAACTTCAAATCTCAGCAACAAATCAAGTTCCAGCAATCAGCAAGTGCGCCCCTCCAAAAGTTTCAGCCTTCAGCAACTTTAAACTTCAGCAATAAGTTTGAACTCCAGCAAACTCCTCTTTGAAATTCGAATTTCTCCACTTCAGATTTTGGAACTCAATAACCAACTCAAGTCGTCCTTCTCAGCTTCACTTCAGCAACACCTCAGCCTTAGCAAAATTCGAACTCCTCAAGCTTCAGCAATACTTAGCAACAATCTTCAGAGCAAATTCGCACTTCTCCAGCTGTGAAAAACAAGTGAGAAACTTCTCAATTTTATAGCCAAAAATCGAATTCTAGAAGGAGCCAATTATAGCCAGTACATTTAATTTCCACTACTCCACTTCAAGAATTCGAATTTTCCCTCTCTGGTATTTCTGACACTTGTCTCTCGACGTCAGGAATCTTGTTCTTCTAGAAGTTCAACTTTGGCTGGCATCTTTTAATTTACTTTCGAAAAATTTAATTTAAATTCATCCTTTTAATTCACCAGCCGGAGCTCTGTCACTTGAATTCGAATTTAACTTCTCCAGCTGTGGAAAATTCATTTGTGAAGAACTGGATTAAAATCATCTAGGCAACTCATTTCGAATTCATCGTTTGAATCATTTTCCTTTCAAAAGTCGTTTTATTCAAATTTGCCTTGGAAGATTTTAAAATTTCCCTTAGGAAAATCTCACAATTTGAGCACTGATTAAATTCTTCATTGAAAAAGTGTTGGCGAAGTGTGGAAGACATGGAAATTCATCTATCATCACAAATGTTCAGTACCCAGATGAAAATTTTCTCCAGAACGCGATGAATCCATGGGTACCCAACGAACGGGTTCATTTAATTTTTAAATTTCGAACCTTAGAGAAAAAAAAAAAAGAATTATTCCACCAGTTTAAATCTATTCTTCATCTGTGATCATCTTGTGTTGCTCTGACTTGAGGAATTTTTTAAATTTATCCTGCAATGCTAGCATCCTGACTTCATTAGTGGCAATTCATCTTGGGAAAATTTCAACTTGGAAAATTTAGCTTTGATCACTTTGCCTGTGAGAGAAAATTCATCAACTCCTCTTAGAAAATATTTCATGAGGGCGCTTAGCATATTTTATCCTCCAACATCTTCAATGCCTTAGGAAAAATTAGTTCATTATCTTGCAATTCCAACGCCTAGCAATTTTGTTCTTACCACCTTGCGTTTTATTTGACACTTGAAAAACATTTTCACTTGAAGCCCTAACGCCTTAGGAAAAAATTTCATCACAACATCTTATACTTCACTTCACCACCCTAGGCGCATATAGCACTTGGAGGAAAAATATTCAACTTGCCTTAGAAAATTTTTTGTTCACCACCTCAACATCTTACCTCACCACCCTTGGCGTATATGACACTTCAAGAGGAATATTTAACTTCACCACGCCTTGGGAAATATTTTCTCTAACACCTACCACCTTGGGCGCATATAGCACTTGAAGAGGAAATTCAAAATCACGCCTAGCATTTACCCTTCTTTCACCACGCCTTGAAGTATTTTTAACACCTTTTACCCCATTTACCACCCTTCATTCACTTTTACACCTTCAACCTGGGCGCATTTGAGCTAGGCAAGAGGATGACTCTTCAACTTCTCATCTTTTGTCCTCACTTGACCTCATTTGGGCGCATTTTGCCTATGTAGGAGGATGAAAATCCTTGACTTGTTGACTTCTTCTAAACTTGTTGACTTCTTCTAAACTTGGCACATTTTAGATGTAGAGGAGGATGAAACATGTTACCACGTCCTTCTGTGACCTTTCGCCTCCCTTGTTTTGTCTTGACATGGCTTGTTTTGGGCGCATTTTGCCTATGTAGGAGGATGAAAATCCTTGACTTTCCTTTGACCTATTTGCCTTTTGGGCGCATTTCACCTCTTGAGAAGGATGGGCGCATTTAGGGGGTGGTGGCGGATAACCTCAACACTTAGAATATTTTCTAACTCTCATGCTTCAAGGTGGGCGCATTTTCATGTAGGTGAAGGATGAACATCGTTGACTTTTCTTGACTTTTGCATTTTGGGCGCATTTTGGCCTTGATGAAGGATGAAACTTCATACTTAGAATATTTTCATGCTTTCTCCAGTTTCCCTTGGGCGCATTTGAGCTAGGCAGGAGGATGAGAGATGTTGACTTTCTTTGACTTCATTGCCGAGCTTCCATACTTAGAAATTTTTGCCTCGTTTTCGCCAGCTTTCATGCCCTGCTATTCATAGTAAGCCCTCTGATTTTGCATCTCTGAAGCTCAGAACGATTTGAAATTTTAAACACTGCATCCTCATGACCTGGTTACCCTGTTGACACTGCTATTTTTAGTCGGCCTGCTATTTTTAGCCCATTTTTGAAGGTGATTTACAATAAATAGTAACTGCTTGCTCTGATAGCTCCATTGCTCCGATTAACTTGAAATTTGAATGAGGCGCTCCTCACCACGTGACCTGACTGCTGACATCGGCGCATGCACCTGACTTGCTATTTTTAGCCTGTTTCCAAAATGACTTACTATAAATAGTGTAGCGCTCCGCTTGACTTGAAATTTTACCAGCAGATAGTCTCTACATGTCGACCGGTGGTTTGCTAACCGGTTTTCGGTACCGACTTTTACCCCTCTCTTTTCGTATTCGGTTATAACCCTAATTTGCTTTTGTATGTATATCAAATGATATCTCATTAGTCCCTCGCTTCGATGGTATCATGATCACCATGATTCCGAATCATTGAGTATACGAGACGACTCATAAAAAATAGTAAGTTCCCATCGAGTGATTATTCTATTTGCATGTCACAATCACACGCAAAGCTCAAAACCCACAAGGAATCATCCAACATGCAAAAGAAACCCGACATGCAAACCCTAAAAAATAGCCTCTAAGATCGAATTTCAAAGTTGTCGCTCGCTTTGCATGTTATATCAAGCCGGTTGTCCGGGAAACCCAAAGGAATATCCGTGACATGCAAAGAAAACTCGTGATTTAAGCCCGAATGTCCCTGTCGGACCGCTAAAATAGAAAGTTGCCCAAGCTGCCACTTTTGCACGCGAAAGCAGCCCGATGTGCTTCCTGGTGCCGCGGACACGGAAGTCTTGAAATGCCGGCGATTGCCCGCACTGCACACTTACTAAAAATAGTAAGTACTCGGAATCTGATGAAAATTTGTTGAGAGCCTGCTGGGAGCATGCAAACATCAATGTTAAGCTCAATTTTCAATTTATTTACTTCATTCGACCTCGGACTGACCAGGAAAGGTGAAACCCTAATTTTCAAACTTGGTCAATTTTACGCTTAAGCTCAGAGACGGGCACAATCCTCGAAAGCAGACATCAGAAAAGAGACAGAGAAGGAAAGAGAGAGAAAAACCCAAGCCAAAAGACCAGAATGGAGCAAAAAATTAGGGGGTCCCCATTTTGAATGGAGCGATGTGTGAAAAGGTCACAACAACCAGTAGCTAGAATCACTCCATAGTTGTCATGTCCCCGATTTGGAGGCAGAGTAATTTAATTAAATTAATTAATTAAGTTGTCCAAATATTGATATTTCATAAGGATGACTAATTGATTATTTTAATTAAATTAAAGTGGAGTATTAAATTAATTATTTAATAAAGTTATCTAAATAAAATAATATCTCAAAGGTAACTTTATTATAATTAATTTAATAAAGTGACTATAATAAAATGATATATCAAAAAGTCACTTAAATAATAAAATAATAAAATATTCTAGAAGCTTCTTGGAGATGGGTTAGAAAAAGTATATAAGAAGCTCATTGCTAGTCATTCAAGCACACTTGGATTTTATTACTTCTTACATACCTGTGTGGTAGAAAGAGAGCTTGAATGCTTTCAATGCCTGAGGGTTCAAAGACTATAAGGTACCAATTTCGGTTGTGAAATATCAACCCTAGTTGGATAGTGGAGGGAGATACTTTAGTCTTTCTCATTGAGATAATTGCAGCCATTGGAGAACATTTATGGAGAAGTTTAGTGAGTTATTTGAGGTCTATAATTTTGTTTCAATCTGTAGACCAGCCATGGGAGGAATTGCATTTTCATTCATTGCTCTTCACTAAGGGGATAGAATTTTGTGGGTATTGGAGGGATCACTTTCTCTTGCAAAGACAATCATTTCTACAATAATTTTGGAGGCCAATACTACTGCATTTATTTATACGAAAAGTTGTCAGGCAAAGGCAGGGGCAGCTTTGCTAGAGAGGGGTGATTTCATCCAAGAAGCCACAATAAATTCAAGGAAAAATCAGAGGTTGTCTTCTCATCTGCTGTTCATTTCCAGCCTTAGAATCAGGTTCCTTTTGATGTTTATACATATATTTGCATTGTATGTTTGCATACTGTTGTGACCTTTTCACACATCGCCCCATTCAAAATGGGGACCCCCTAAATTTTGCTCCATTCTGGTCTTTTGGCTTTGGTTTTGTCTCTCCCTGTCTTTCTGTCTCTTTCTGTTGTCTGCTTTCCAGGGATGTGCCCATTTGTGAGCTTAAACGCGAAATTTTGGCCAAGTCTGTAGAATTAGGGTTTGTATTTCTCTAGTCAATCTAAAGTCAAATGAAGTGAATAAATTGAAATCTGGGACTAACGTTGCTATCAACATGGTTCCAGCAGGCTCCCAACAAAATTTCAGTGGATTCTGTCAACTTACTATTTTTAGTAAGTGTTCAATTCAGAGCATTCTCTCAGCACTTCTGAAGTTCTCTCAGTCACACTGCATCCAGAACATGTCAAGCTACTCATCTGCAAATTTTGAGCTAAAATGGACTACTTTCTATTTTTAGCAAGTTCAGCTTCCGAAGCAAATTTTAGGGCTTATATGCAGAATTCCTCAATGCATGTCTAGAGATTCTTTCTGGGTTTTCTGAAACCTATGCAACGATATAACATGCAAAATGAAATGATGACTTTCAGAATTCAGCCTTCAGAGGCTATTTTTAGGGTTTGCATGTTAAGATTTTCTTTGCATGTCAGCGTATTCCTTGTGGGTTTTTCGAGGGCTTCGCAGTGGTATAACATGCAAACCAGGATCATGACTTTTTCAGGAAGCCGTCTTCAAAGGCTATTTTTAAGGTTTGCATGTCAAGGTTTTCAGCGCATGTCGGGTGTTTCTTTATGGGTTTTTCAAGAGCTACGCGGTGATGTGACATGCAAAGCAAGATGATCAGTTTTCAAAAACTTACTATTTTTAGCAGGTCCATTCCGACAGCTACCCAGCGCATCAAAACCACAAACAGGGCGAAATGCAATAGAAATAAGGTCAAACGGAGGTCATTTGATATACATGCAAGTCAAATTAGGGTTTCCAGCTTTGGGACCCAAAATGAGGGGTAAAATGTCAGAATTTTCGAAAACCGGTGTATCCCACTACAATCAATATCTTTCAAGCTATCCACCGGTAAAATTTGAAGGCAATCGAAGCACTTACTATTTATAGTAAAGGCATTCCAAAAGCTGGCTAAAAAAAAAAAAAATGCTAAATGTTGAAGCTCATCTTTCACCACCCCTCAGATGCGCCCTCTTCAAAGATGAAAGTGTTAAAAATTTCTAAGGCATGAAGTAAATCCGCCTCACCCCCTCCAAATGCGCCCATGCAAGGTGGTGGCTAGGAAAATTCTAAATGTTAAAGTTCATCCACCTGCCTATGTCAAATGTGCCCAAGGAAGAACTATGGAAGTGGAAAATTGCCTAAGTCTAGAAGTTCGTCCACCTTCCCCCTCCAAATGCGCCCATGCTAAGTCTAGGTGATGGAAGCCATAAAATTCTCTAAGGCGTTCAAAATAAATCCTCCTACACCCCCCAAATGCGCCCACTACAAGCATGAGATAGAAAAATATTCTAAGGCATGAGGCTTATCCACCTGACCCCTCCAAATGCGCCCACTTCAAGAAGGTGATAAAGGCTAAAAATGGCTAAGTATTGAAGTTTCATCCTCCTCCCCATGCTAAATGCGCCCAAGCCTAGAGGAGTCAAAAGAACCAAACGCATTAAAAGTTTATCCTTCACCCCATATGGAATGCGCCCATACATGCTAAGAAGGGGACGAAGTGGTGACTTTCTCCATCAACCTTTGAATGCGCCCATGCAAGCTAAGAAAAGACAAAAAAATCTAAGGCGTCCTCCATAACATATGAAATGTGCCATGCAAAGGAATCTAGGATGTCCAAGATGAAGGTAAAAATGGAGGAAATTTACCAAGGCGTCTATGTTGAACAAAGTGAAGCTGGTTGGTGAATATTGCTAAGGTGTTGAAATAAAAAATATCCTCCTCAAGGTGCTAAATGCGCCCAAGGTGCATACTAGAATAAAATTGGAAAAGGTGGCAAAAGGCGTTGAAATAAATTAAGTCCTCTTCAATAGGCTATATGCGCCATGAGGATGATAAATGAAAACATGCTAGGCGTTGGAGTTAATTCTTCCATGATGCCTATGTGCGCCCAACCTAGTAATAAGGTGGTGGAATATTTTGCCTAAGTGTTAATATTTAAATTTCACTTCCTTAGAAGAAATACGCCTAGACTTTAAGGAGTGATGAAATTTTCTAAGGCATGAATGAATTCGCAAGAAGAAGTCAGAAGATGCCAGCTTCGCAAAGATGATGAGAATGTTCAAGTCAAAACAAGAAAATACGCCCAAGGATGAAGAATTGGATCAAATTTGATGAGAAAATATTCTCCTAAGGTTTAAAATTCAAAAAATTAAATGTACCCCTTCGTTGTAGACCCATGAATTCAACGCGTTCTGAAGGGAATTTTCTTCTGGGTATTGAAGATCTTCGACGATGAATGGATTTTAAAGTCTTCTGCACTTCGCCAAGGCTTTCAAGATGGAGAATTTGATCTACACTTGAATTATGAAATTTTCCTAAAGAAAATTTAAAAAATTTCCAAGGCAAAAAGAGTAAAATGTGTTTTCGAAGGTAAAATGCTTCAGATGATGAATTTGAAATGGATTGCCTAGATGAATTTGATCGAATTCTTCGTGAGATGAATCTTCCGGAGTCAGAGATGAATAAAATTGAATGTCAGAGCTTTAGCTGGTGAATTAAATTTCTTAAAGAATAAATTTGAAGTGAATGTTTTCAAAATGAATTTAAATGCTAAGTACGCCAATCAAGATGAATCTTTTGAAATTCTAGAAGGTCAAGATTCCAGACACCAAGTGACAAGTGTTGAAATTGCCAGAGGGAGGGAAATTCGAATTCCTGCTGTGAAGTAGTGGAGATTTAATGAATTAGCTAAACTTGGCTTCCTTCTAGAATTCGACTTGCCCATATGAGTTGAAAGTTGATTCATTTTTCTCCATCAGTTGAAGAGTACGACTTGAGCTCTGAAATAGCAAATTGCAGTGCAAGTGAGTAGCTAAGTTGGTGAAGAAGTTCGACTTGAAGAAAAGGAAGAATTGTTGTGTGCTGAAGCTCAAGTTAATTCGCACTGGAAGTCTGAAGTTGCTGAAAGCAGAGTTGGCCGATTTTCTAAGTGTGAAGTTGTTGAAGCTCACTTGAGAAACTTTCTAAGTGTTGAAAGTTCGAAATTGTTAGAGAAGTCGAGGTTTGCAAATGAAATATGATGTTGCAACTTCTCAATTTTAGAAGTCGGCTGGCAGCCCCTGCATGTTATTTTATTTTTTTATTTTAAATTGTTGATGGCTGTTTATTATTTTGCAGGATGGCTGAAGTAAGAGCAACTGGCAGAGATAGTAATGTTGCATCCAGGCAGGCTGTTATCAAAAAGCTGAGCAAGCCTTTCCTGCCGGAGTCGAAATTCACTTCGAAGTTGGGCAAGCTGGTTGATACAAATTTAGGATCTTACAACATGGAGGCCTTTAAAAGTTGAATGAGGGGAGTTGGCAGTCATCGCCCTTCAATCACTTCTCACAATATTGTTCGAAGTGGATTATTTGCAGCTGCTAGTTTCCCGCTAGCTATTCAGTGTCCAAAACTGATGATGGAGTGTGCTAACCACTACGAATCTAATCACAGGTTCATTATTTCGACTGATGATAGATTGTTCGCCAACCTCACGCCTGCAGCTATCAGCGAAGCATTCGGAATCCCATCGCATGAGAAGATGGTTTACAAGACAAGAGAACGTGCTGAGCGAATGTATGCTTCGACATTTGAAAGATGTGTTGATATGATTAACTCTCGTTGGATGAACAAGCCCAAGCCCTCTCGCACGAAGTTGCCAAAACAAATAATCTCAGATGATTTGAAGCAGGAATACTGTGATTTGATCATGATGCTTAGCAGAGTCGGAGGATGTCCCCAGGCGTTCATCTTTGAGCCTTGGATGTTTTATTACATCAATCTTGTGCTGGAAGGCAAGGAGTTTATTAATTGGGTGGTGATGATCAGTGATAATTTGCACGAGCAGCTCCGAAGTGTGAGGAGAAGGAAGACATTCTACATGGGCTCATACATCATCTACATGTTGGCTCGTATAATGAAGTACAGAGGAATATCATACAAGGAGCCGATTGGATGTGGCTCTCATCAGTTCAAGATTCATGAGGCTTGTCTACAGCTGCACTTGACGAGCACATCTCATTACAAGAGAGTCAATGATGCCTTTACCATGCATATAACGAGATCACTTCAGCAGCAGACTCATCATAGGATCTTGAGGGAAGCTCGGGAGTTGATAGAAAGGTATGGGTGCTGGTTTGTTCAGTTTCCGAAATTTTCTTATATCAGGTTGCAAGGTTTTTCTTCGTACCCATATAGATTGCCTAAGTACCCAACCAATAGAATCTTGATGTTAGAGATATCTAGGCAACTTGTTGCATATGATAAGATTCAAAAAAGAAAGAAGAAGGGAGGAATTGACTTCCCGATTGTCATCGGGAATTCAGACGAGGTGTGTCCTTCACTTCAAGCAGCCAGAGAAGCTGAGAATGAGCTTCAGTTCTTTCATTTTTCTTATCACACCAGCAGACAGCATTATGACCCACACAACAATATCAGATGGATACTGTCGGAAGAGTTCAAGCATAAGGCGAATATTGAGGATTACTAGGCTGGTGCATCAGATGAGGCTGAAGTCAGGAAAAGAATGTTTTCGAGGCTACCATTGGGTATGATCAGGGAGTGTCAAATTATTCCAGTGCTAGACCAGGTGGACGAGCACATGAATGTTCTCCATCCAGATTATGAGGCAGTGAGAGACATGCCACTCCCACTCCCAGATTGGTTGGAGCCAGAGATAGCTGATTTGGACATGCTTTGTATTCCAGTCATGACTTTCACCAGAGCATGGGTTGAGAGGCATGTGAGCAGATTGAAGAGTAGGTCAATTCCTTTGACTTACAACTTGATGGGAGATCATAGGACGCCCAATACCAGCAGGAAGAAACAGATTACTCGAGGTCCAAAATCTCGAAAGGAGCCAATTCAGCCGAAGCCAGTTTAGCCAGAGCCTCCAAGAGTTGTGATTGAGTCACCCACGCCATTGGAGACACGTTCTCCAAGTATACAGGAGGTTTCATTATTTGTTGATCAGAGAAATGCATTGAATCAGGGGCATGAATTACATGAAGAAAATCAGCCACCACGGAGAGAATCAGTTGGCCAAAGTGTTAATGTGCCTACTAGAGATGATCAGTAGGAGGAAGATGAGGAAACTACTACCACACACACTTCCAGCATGAGCTTGAGGCGGCTCTAGAGGATGATGCAATTTCAGGAGTGTTGGTGCGGTCTTAAAAACCACGTCAACCCAGCAGCCGCCTCCCAGCAGTTCAGATTCACGAGCTGATCGCAATACCGCAGAAACGAAGACAAACGGAGATCTCTTGATACGCATGCAGTGCAAGTTAGGGTTTCCAGCTTCGGAGCCTAAAAATAGGCATCAAAAGTCAAAATCTTCAAAATCCGGTGTAAACCACTGCGATCAGCGTTCTTCAGGCTATCTGCTGGTAAAATTTCAAGTCAAACGGAGCACTTACTATTTATAGTAAGTCAAATTGGAAACATGCTAAAAATAGTAAATCAGTTGCATGCGTCAGTGTCAGCCAGCAGGTCGCGTGGTGAGGGCGCCTCATTCAAATTTCAACTCGATCGGAGCTTGGGAGCTATCAGAAACAAGAGCTTACTATTTATAGTAAGCCACCTTCAGAAACAGGCTATAAATAGCAGGGTGATTAAAAGTGGCAGTGCCAACAGGTTGATAAAGTTATGAGGATGCTATGTTTAAAATTTCAGGCCATTTCGAGCTTCAGAAGTCCAAATTCAGAGAACTTACTATAAATAGCAGGGCACGATGCTGGCGAGGATGATGAAAATTTGTCCTATAAATAGCAGGGCACGATGCTGGCGAGGATGATGAAAATTTGTCTAAGTCTGGAACTTCAATCCTGCAGCTATGGCAAAATGCACCCAGCTAGTGAGGAGGCATGAAAATTTTCTAAGAGTCAAGCTCGTCCTTCTCCAGGGGCAAAATGCGCCCAAGGCACAAGTAGTCAAAGAAAGTCAATGATTTCTATCCAGCAGGCATAAGGAAATGCGCCCAGGTTGATGAGGAGGCTCAGAAAAAAAATTCTAAGTATAAAGCTTATCCTTCATCAGGGCCTAAATGCGCCCAAGGGAAAGAAAGTCAAATTAAAGTCAAAGTTTTTATCCTGCAGGCATGGGGAAATGCGCCCAACTTGAAGAAGGAAGGAAGGTTGATGGCAAAATTTTCTAAGTCTGGAGTTCATCCTCCACCACCCTCTAAATGCGCCATCCTTCATGCAAGTTCAAATGCGCCCAGCAAGCAAAAGGGTCAAGAGGTCAACAAAACTCGTCCTTCACATATGGCTAAATGCGCCCATCTCAAGAGGGAGGTCAAAGATTCACAGGAGGAGTCAAAGGCGTTTTTATCCTCCATCAAGTAGCAAATGCGCCTAAGTTAGAAGCTGGTCAAACGAGTCAAATGTTTCCATCCTCCACTATAGGCAAAATGCGCCCAAAAGAGGGCATGTGAAGACAAAACGTGGGAGATGAAGGGTCACTCCAAGGCGTTTGAAATGTTTTGTCCTCCTCCACATCAAAAATGCGCTCAAGGTAGGAAAGAGTCAACAAAGTCAAACATCGTTATCCTTCATCCACATAGAAATGCGCCCAAGCTAGCTCAAGTGAGGACAAAAATCGAAGTTGAAAAGTCACATAAGGCGTTGGAGAAAGTTTCATCCTCTTGACATGCTCAAATGCGCCCACATTGAAGTGTAAAAGGTAAATAAGAGTGGTAAGTAAGGTAACAAATAAGTGAAGATACTCCTAGGCGTGGTAAATGGTGGTGTGCTAGGCGTTTTTTTTATCAAGTGTTATGCGCCTAAAGTGGAGAGTGTTAGGAATATTTCCTAAGGCGTGATGAAGTAATATGCCAAGGGTGGTGGAAATAAAATGTTAAATGCTAGGCGCCTCAGTTGAAAATGAACTATTTTCTAAATGTTGGAGAATTTGCCTAGGCATTGAGACTTCAAATAAATTACCTTGCAAGTGTGGAGTGGGAAATAAAATATGCTAGGCGCCTTCATAGAAATTTTCTGAGTGGAGTTGATATTTTCACAGGCAAAGTTGATCAAGTTGGATATAAAATTTCCTAAGGCAAAAATTTTCAAAGTGATTTAAAATTTTTCTAAGGCAAAATATTTTCTCCCTTAGAAAATGCCTAAGTCTGGAGAGGTGATGGAATTTTCCTGAAGCACGAGCAGAGTTGCCAGGGGTGAAGTTGATGAATGCCAGCTGCACAGGTTGATAAAAAAATTTCAAGTCAGAGCAACAAAATTCTCAGGGGAAATGAAGAAATGAAATGAATTGTTGAAAATTATTTTTTTTTTCAAGGTTCAAAATTCCAGAAAATTAAATGAACCCGTTCGTTGGGTACCCATGGGTTCGACGCGTTCTGAGAGAAATTTTCTTCTGGGTATTAAAGATTATCGATGAGGAGTTGATTTTAAGGTCTTCTACGGCTTGTCGAGGATTCCGAGATGAGGATTTCAAGTGGGCACCGGGTTGATGAATTTCCTAAGAGGGAAATTCGAAAATTTTCTAAGGCAAGTGTGAAGAAAATGTGTTTTCAAGGTGAAATCCTCCAGGCGATGAATTTGAAAGGAACTGCCTAGGTGAATTTGCTTCAATCCTTCGTGAAGATAGTTTTCTTGAGCCAGAGATGAATACAACCAAGGTTGTCATGGCTCCAACGGGTAAAATGAATTTCTCAAAGATGATACGCCCTTGAAGAGGATGGATTGAAAATTTGGCTAAGGCATGAAGAATTTGAACACGAAGTTGGCGATGAACGCTTGGAGATCAAGGCATGAAAATCAGGTGAGTAAGTTGAATTTATATTATGAAATGATCTGATACCCTTCTCCTTGCTTGTTTTGCAGGAGAAATGTTGAAGCCAAACGATGACTTGAAGTGGAAGCACGATGAAGATGAGTTACAATCTCGAAGGAGGAAAATTTGCAAGAAAATGGCTAAGTGTTAAGACTTAGTATAACTCAAAGTGACGAAGATGAAGACCCTCAAGTGGAAGAAATCAAAGAACAACGCCAAGGAAGAAGATCGAGAACAGTGTGAACGCGTCTACAAATGGAATCTTCTAGAAGGATGATGGTGGACATTATGGCGCATTTATTACCCCACTCTCCTCGTGGCGGTTTTTAGGGCAATATTATTTAGGGCTGAGGTGGCACGATTATGGCCACTCTATTGATTGTAACCCTAGCCGTCTTTTGGGACTTGGCTAGCTATAAAAGGGGGAGTCCCCCTCATTTGTAAGGCAGTAGAAAATTAGAATTAGATTAGAATTAGATTAGACATTGGAGTAGTAGAGCATTAGAGCTAGATAGTGTAGCATTGTAGAGCATTTTTGCATAATTTGGAGAAGAGAGAAAGTTTTCCCTTTGAAAACTTTTGAGGAGATTGTTGTGTAACACATTTTATGATAATAGATCTTTTCATTGATGATGGAATTCGTCTTGTCATGAAATGCTAGCAAGGTTTCTTCTTCCTTTCGTATCCAAGTAGTTTAAATTCATGCAAGTAGCTTACTTTGGTGTGTGGTGTTTTATTGAGATAGCTTCGCTTTATTCCATACCACTAGCGGCTTGTTGATGATAAGTTCGCCTTGTGTGGTCGACTGGAGATTATTTTGTGTTTAACTTCGGTTGTGGTTTATATGCTTATATGCGTCGTTGTGATGGTGTATGCATGTTAAGTCATAATTTGAACATCTTTTGCTATTTCCCTTGAAGATTGCACCGATTTTGCTGAGGCTGTCCGACGGAGGCTAGGTGAAATCCGGTTGAAGTCTATTGAAATGAAGCTCCACATATCCTGCATTTAGAATAGAACATAAACTTCTTAGGCCCTACACCCTTTAAATTCAGTTCATTTCCGGTTAGAATTAGGAAACTTGCGCTTACCACCAAATCATTTGAATCACACGAAAGCCCTTAGTCTCTGTTTGTTGTTAGCCGTCGAACAATTCTGTAAGTCCCCTTGAAATACCAGCAAATCACATCGAGCCAAACTGAGCCTATTCGCATTAAAGGAACCTTGGAGTTGAATGCACGAACTTTCTTGCAATCTTAGCGTGCGGAATACTTTGATCAAGAGAGAATAGGGTAGCCGTTGGCGACTTTATTCTGCGTTGGTGCGGTCACGAAAAACACATCAACAAGGAGATACTCAGCCATTAGAGGCCGATGAGCCTCGCCAGAATGAAATTGAAGTAGAACAAGTCCGTGAGGAAGAAGCTAGAGAGGAGCAGCCGTTTGATGTACAGCAGGTTGTACCTGATTGGCTTAGAGATAGAATGAGAAGGAGCCCCAGTGAAGAGGCTAATCCAACGGTAGAGATGGAGGAATTTTTGAGTAGGATCAGCGTGCCTCCAACCAAGAAAACAGCTAGGAAATTTTCGAAGATCTCAACAGATGAGGATGGCTCTCGCACCCTCCACATTGTTGTGCCTAGGGTTGATTGTGATCGAGATGAAGCAGTTCCAAAAAATTACATGATCACCACTTTGAAGTTAGGTCGTCCCACAGGAGCACAGATTATTGAGGAGTGTGATACCTCCTATCAGGCACTTAAGGACAAATTGCTCAAAACTGAAGGAAAGTATAAGAAATTGAAGAAGGAGCATAAGACGTTGATAGGATACATGCAGCATTTGTCTCGTCCCTGTGGGCAGGAGATTCCAGCACTTGAGCTTCTAGCAGAGTTATCTAGGGAATCTGTTAATGGCCTAGAAGATTTGAGGAAGGTGGCACAGGAGGCAGACAAATGGGTTACAGGTGTTCGTGCCGAGACAGAGAAATTCATGGAGGATCTTGCTCATGCTTACCAGCAAGCTTCTGGCATTATGGCACAAGTGGAGGCGGTTGATCAGGCCTGGGGTGATGCTTCTGTCTATCAGAGCAAAGTTATTCAACGTTTGGAGGCATTGATGCATACTCCTTTGCAGATGCTGATTGATGAAGGAGTTATTCAGGAGGGTGATCATTACAATTTTGCTAGATGGTACTCTTCAGTAGTCACAGGACGTGGATTTTTCGATGCAACTCAGGCGGATTCAGATAGGATCAGGAAGGCTATGATGAACATTGTTGATGGAGTCCTGAACACCTTGGAGGCGATCTTTGCTAGACGGCTGAATCCTGATGAGGTGACTATTTATGGATTGAGGAGTGGGCTGCTGCCTTTCTTTTCGGAGGTGAAGACTTTTGTGCAGGATGACTCTGAAAACATCTCAACTTTCTCCAACCTGATTCAGAATACACAGGATGCTCTAGTTGCTTGGAGAAAGTCTTCCACACGACATGGGCAGTCAGTTACGGTGTTGGAGTTTCAGCTTGATCACATTCCACCAGTCTCGGTTCAGGAGGTTGAGGTTGTGCTTGCCAGGTTCATTGATTTTGCGGCCAAGGAAAAGGAGAATGGAAACGCACTTCTGGATGATGACCTTCTAGAAGACTGATTGTGGGCATTCATTACCTTTACTATTTTGGGAGTGAGTGGGAATCTTTGATTCATTTATTGTACCACTCCCCATTCTGGCAATTTTTAGGGTTAGGGTTGAGGTGGCTTAATCTAAGCCATTCATTTGATTGTAATCTGAGCCGTCCATTGGACTGGGCTATCTGTTGTACCCAAATCAAATTTTTTTTTTTTTGCTTCACTAAGGCATTTTGCTAAATATAGATTAAAATCTGTTAAGGTGATGTTAGAAGGTCATTTTTGGGCTTTTCAAATATGGAGCTTGTGTCATTTTTGTGTCAGTCTGTTACTGAGGAATTTCAAGAAAATTGAAAATCTAAAGGAAAGTCATCAAAATTGTCTCTGAAGAGGGAAGCACATTTTCAAAAAGGCGCCCTATCTTTTAGGGGCTCAGATCTTGTTTTTAGGGTTTGTCACCTCCAGCAAACATTTGTCCGGCATCACATCAACTTCGCAATGAGCTATTAAGCTTATCAAACGGACCTGTTTTGTTCGAGTTACGGAAGATACAGCGGAAAATGAGAAGAACGAGCAGTCTATCCCAAGGGCGCCCATCTTTTTGAGGCCCTAAACGGAGGTTTCAAATCAAATGACCCCTTTGACGTTTGTTTCACGCTCAGTCCAGCTTTGCGTTGCACCCTTCAGCACGTCAATCAAAGTTGCTAAGAAGTTGAGACGAGAAGGCAAACACAGGGTTAAATCTTGATTTTGATATCAAGGAAAAAGCAAAAGAGCACATTTTCAAAAAGGCGCTTGAGCTTTTGAGGCCTTTAATGCCTTATGTTTGGTGATCTCAGATTTTCAGCTTGTCCATGTTACATTCAGCTATCCGTTGCCTATCTTCGTCAGGTCAAAGGATGACTCAGCTGCCTGCAGTCAAAGTTTCAGTGATATTTTGGTCAATTCCAGAAATGGCTCTCTGGAGAAAAAAGAGCACCTTTTGAAAAAGGCGCCCTCGTTTTTCACTTCTCAGATGATGTTTTCTTGGGAAATGTTCCTTAATAGTTGTTTTGCGGAATGGTTTCAGCTTCACGTTGCACCAATTCGTCAGTTCTAAAAGTTTGCTGAATGCGAGATATGAGGGAATCTGGTTTACCTTCGTAAGATGAAAATGTTGAGAAAATGGCTTAAGTCTGGAGGAAAAAGAGCACCTTTTTGAAATGGCGCCCTTGATTTTCACCCCTTAGATGATGTTTTCTAGAGAAATGTGCCTTTGCAGCTGTCATGTGGAATGAGGTCAGCTCCGCAGTGAGCTTGTGATCTAGTCCTAAAACTTGGTCAATCAGAAGTTATGAAGGATTTGTTTCTCCCTTCGTACGAGATGGAGATGAGAAAATTTGACTAAGTCTGAGAAAAAGAGCAGCTTTTGAAAAGGGCACTTGGATTTTTAACCCTTCAGATCTTAGTTTTATGATATTCAGTCTCAAGGTATCTTTTGATCAATTTTTGTCCTGCTCTGCAATGCACCTGTCAGCTAGCCAATAGGTGAAGTCAGTCAGCCAGTGTCAGGGGATGAACAGAGGTCCCGAAAGAGGTTCAAATTTCAGTTTTAATCAAAAATGGCTAAGTCTGGAGAAAAACGCCTAAAGTCAAAGATGGTTTTTCAAAACCACATGTGCGCCTTAAAGAAGAATTTTGAATATTTGAATTTTGGCTTTCAATTAGAAAGAACGATTTCTGGGTTGTCATCTCCAGTTCACATTTTGGCATGTTGAGTGTTCTTTCAATTCTGCATGTTGAGTTAACTAGTTTGCATGTCCACTTAACTAAAGTGCATGTCAAGAATCAACTTGAGTTTGAATGCATGGCGCATTAGTTGAAGTTTTGTGAAGATTTTGTGAAGTTGGCACTTCATTATTTTAACTTCAGTTTTTAAGGGTGACGCCTTAGTTCCTAAAGCATAAATTTTGAAATAATGAAGTATGGCGAATTCAATATGAATTGTCAACTGAAGTTTAATTTGCATGGTGCTTTAGTGGATTTTGCAATTGAAGTCTTAATATGGCGACTTTAGTCTTAAAGCATGGTGCTTTATTTAGGCCATTTTAGTCTTCAGTTAACAGAATTGAGAGCCAATCATTGGCTAGGCGTGGGTTTTTGAGGTCCAATCATAATTCAAGCGCCATTTTTAAGGTTGCATGCATTTGCTATGAATTTTGGTAATGAAAGTCTATTTATTCAAGTTTAGGCGTCCATTATTCTGTTGGAAATGTTGTCATTGATGTCAAATTGTTGTTGTTGTCAAACACCACAAATCGTGCAGATATAACCAAACAAGATACAAAGAACATGGATCATTCATGATTCATTCAATCAATTCATATCAGTTTGAAGTATATTATTGAAGAAAAGAATATCATAAGGAACATGTGTTGTGATCAAAAGCTAATTACAATCATGAAGTTTGCAGAGGTTAATAGAGTTTGGAAATGATCAAGAAAGCATCCAGAAATAAATGGAGTCTGCTGTTTTTAATGATTGCTGAGATTGAGGAAATCCTACAGATTGAAGATCAATAAATCTGAAGCAACTAAAGTAACATATTTGAAAGATGTATGAGGTCAATCAGATGACAGTGTGAGTCAAGGAAGCAAGGACTCAATCCTCTTACTAGAAAGAAAAATTACTACAGATGAATTCGGACTCTTAGGTATTCAACGTGGTAAGATTCAAATGGTTTACATACTTTGATTGAAGTCAATTGGAAAGGATAAGGTTCAGATTATCACCACTGTTAAATGCAGATCATTGAAGAGCATAATCAGATTGATATCCTTCAGAATAAACAAACACTAACAAGATTTATGAAAGGATGCAACTTAAATTTGACACATATTATTCTTGAAATGGGACGATTTCAAATCCAGTTTATTAAACTAAATTAGTTTAATATGAAACAATACAAACATTCATGAAAAGTGGCGCTGAAATGATACGTATCATTAAAAGGAGATGCAAGTGCTTCAAAAGGCACGATTTATTCTTATTCAGATTAATGAAAGAAAAATAAACAAAAAGTTGCGATCCTCTAAAAGGTGTGACTCTATAAGATGATACGATTTTCTTTAATAAGACAAACAATTAAAAAAGTCAGAAAGGAGACAAAAATAAAGAAAAAACAAAAGTTGAATAAGACAAACAAGATTTGTCTTATATGCAAAAAGAAGGCCATGAGTAGAAGGCAGCGCTTGTTCTTTAATAAAGAGAAATCACTTCAAATAAAAAGTGCAGGGATCATTTTAAGAAAAATAAACAAAAGTCAAAAGGTGCGATTCTTTAAAAACATTAAAAGTCAGATCATTTCAAATAATGTGATTATGAAAGATAATGAAGAGTTGCGATTTCTTTTGTGAAGAGGCACATAAAGCAGATATATATAAAAGATTGAAATAAGTCATTTGGTGAGTGTGTATAAAAAGGAGATATCTTATAAACACAATCAGACCTTAAGAATACATCTGAAAATGTTGTGTAGTAGATTCAAAAGGAGTTTATGAGCAAATTGCTGGAGTAAATTGTAGCAGACTTATGAAAGAGAAGAACAAATAGAAGACAAATTTATGAAGACTTTATAAGCAGATTTATGAAGTCTCTATGAGCATAATTTTGGAGACTTTATGAAGTTTTGAGCAGACTTATAAGGCATGTTTATGAATAGAATCATAACAGATTTATGAGGAAAGTTGAAGCAGATTTGTGAAGGAATCTAAGAGCAGATTTATGACAGTATCTGAAGCAAAGTTGTGAAGAAGATTGAAATAAAAGGACACATACAGATCTGTGATATAGAAGAGAAGTTCATGCGTAAATAGAAGAAGATTGTGCAGAGATGAAGGAGAAGATTGTGTGAATGATAGAGAAGAGCAGAAATAATGAGGAAGAATTTGTGTGAGCATTAAAGAAGAATATACTGGTATAAAGAAGAAGATCTAGAAGAGATCGAAAAGAAGAATACATGCAGATCTTATAAAGTAGATTGAAGTGGAATAAGTGCAGATCTTGGATACAGTAATAAGTATTAAAGGCAAACATATACATCAGGTTTGTAAGAAGGTTGTTTGAGCAGAATTGTCCATCATCTGTTGAGGAAGCAACAATTGAAGGTGGAATGTTATCATTCAAATTATAATCTTTGCTAGGTTGGTGCTTGGCAAGTAGGGGTTGGTACTCCTTGTAGGTCGGTGCCTACTAAATGAGCTTTAGGGGTGATTGCTCCTTGTAGGTTGGTGCCTACTAAATGAGAAATAAGGGTTGGTGCTCTTTGTAGGTTGGTGCCTACTAAACTACATAATTGATTCAAGTAGGTTGGTGCCTACATTCTTTGTAAAAGCATATATAATTCATAAAGTACATTATTTGTACCGTGGTTTTATCCCATGAGGGTTTCCACGTAAATCTTGGTGTCAACTTGTTCATATTGTGATATTCTTGCATAGTTGATTTGTGTTTGAGTTTGAAGTTGATAAGAAGTTTAATAGGGTAAAAGTTTGTTGATATACCAATTCACCCCCCCCCCCCCTCTCAGGACATCTTTGTGCTCTTCATATTCTTCATCACAAGCTTAGAGAAATACATTCTTCTTGAGCAAGCAATGATTTGAAGGTGCTACAAGTGTCAAATTTCAGCGTTCTTCGTAGCAACGGATTTCGTTTGTTCAGAAGAAGAACATTCCAGCATTTGTTTTCAGTTTGCATGCAGGTTTCATCAAATCCAAAACAGAGATAGGCGAATTCTACAGAAGCAGAGCAAATAAAACCTTCTTTCTTCTGTCTTATTTCTTTTATTTCTCATCTTAGGTACTTTCTTCGCATGTCAAAGAAAATGGAAAAATATTCAGAATCTGACCATCTGGGTTCGCATGTTTCCGCATCAGCGGCAAAACCCATGTCTTAGATTTTTTCGAGAAAATTGCCCCACAGCCTTCATTCTGAAGCTCTGTGCTATTTTCCGAAGATTTCTTTGCATGTGGGCCAAAATCACATCTTTTTGAAAATCGCATCATTTGGGTTTGTTCAGAATTCCGTTGTGCACAAAACCCATGTTCCAGATTTTCTCAAAATAAATTGCCCCGAGAAGCTCTAAAAATCCCTACAATTCTCGACTGAGGAATCTTTGCATGTCAAGCTAAACGACATGTTTCGGCAATTCTGAGGTTGTGGGTTGTCTTAAAATCATTTTTCGGACAAAACCCACGTCTCAAAATTTTCGGTGAAAATTATCCTCTGACAGGGTATTTTTAGCCTCACCAAGATCCATTTTAGCTTTTTTAGCCTCTTCAAAAAGTTGTCAGAATATAGCCATGTTCACAATCAACAGGCGAGTTTTCCATAATGCAATTCACATAGACTAAATTCAAGGCCAAATCGGCCTTAGTTCATGATTTCATCAGAACAACTAAAAATGAAGATCAAGTGCATTCAGAGAGTTGACAAGCGTAGTCACTCGAGTCCACAAGGTTCGCCTCGTATAGCTGATTGTCTTCAAAGGCTAGTTTAAACGGTTGGACACCGTTGGAATTCTACGTGTGCAGTGAGTTCATGTGTATTTCTCGCAACCAGAGTGTTCATGGTCAAACTCTGCAGTTTCGTCATGCAACACTTCTCCATTGAGAAAAACGTAAGAAGCGTCAAGCTGCAAAAGAAACAGTGGTCATCACTTCAGTTACAAAGCTGCCAGAGTTACTAGTCAGTAAAATGCCAGTGGATATTTCCAAGATTGTTTGAGTTGCTCGAGATAGCGGCCAGTGATGAATCAGTTAGAATCTGCAGTTAGTTTCGAGATTAGAGTCAAGAGCAACAGTTAACTCCACTTTCAGTCTTGAGTTCACTTGCTGATTTCATACATGCTTATCTCTTCCTTGGGATTATCTTCACTAGAGTTAGGATTAGGGTTTTCAGTTAACTGAGGGTAGTGTTCCAGTTAACTTTGCTTTAAATAAGGATTTGCATGCTTGCACAGTGTCCATTTAGGTTAGATGTACCGGTTAACTAATGCTAGTTTTCCAGTTAACTATATAGTTTACTTTGTTAGAGTTTAGCAATAAATCTTGCATGCATTGCAAGACTGTAGTTGACTCAAGGTGATTTTAGCGTTCCCTACACCTTTTGATGTCTATAAATAAGAGTTTTTGCTCGTTTGTACATAACTTTTGCATGAGAGAGAAATATATGCTATGCTTACCTTGCCTGTAATATTGCTCGTTCTGTCTCTGTTTATGAGTATTTATTATGATAATAAATTGTGAAATATACCAAGCCAATTTTTTTGTTTTTTAATTGCAAGTTACAATCAACACGCACCCGTTAAGGTTAGCTCTAAACCAAAACGATGCTGAAAGTAACTCTAACCAGCATGTACACCAGGATCCCGATGTGAGCAAGGTGTGAGCATTGGTCAGAGGATCTTAAAGAAATGTTGATACAAAGAACTCTAACCAAGAATGCGCTGGAGAACGACGAGCATGTGGTCAGAGGATCCCTACCAACTAATAAACTGAAAATACTCGAGTCAAGAATGTGCTTTCCAACCCGAGATGGAATTGGAGCTACCATATGACGGAGGTGCTAAGAATTACAATGCAATTAAGGGAAATAAGCAAGAATGCTGAAGTACTCGACGTCAAGAATGTGCTTTCCAATCTGAGACGGAATGGGAGCTACCATATGACGAAGATATAAAGAAATACAATTGCAACTTCTGAATGTAAAGTAAGATTAAGAGAATTGCTGACAGTACTACTGTTCAGCTTGCAATGAAAATATAGAATGCCTGCAAAATCAAGGATTGGAGCTCTTAAAATTGCTGCAATAACAAAGGAGTCTTTCACAAAGCTTTTAATGATTTCTTGACACCAATCCAAGAAGAAAATGCAGATTTCTCAAATCTGATATAACAGAACAGCAACTTGAAATGCATAACCAGCAACCCTAGAATCCACTAAAATGCTCACAACTCACTCAATACTTGTCAGAATGACATGAGACCTGATGCAAACGAATGCTAGGACGATGACGATGAAGACTAGACAAAGAAACAACTGACAAATTGAAGTATTTTTTTTTCTAAACACTTGCCAGGCGAAACAGAATGGTACAGCCTCTAGAAATGTTCTACCAACAAAATAAAATCAGATTCTTCATTATAAATCACCAAAATTTGCACAAATGGGCGCCTAGGGCATAGAAATGGTTCTAGCCAATACCCAGAACGAATATATTTTTATTTTTTGACTTATGAGCAAAAACAACATTCAACAACTTGAAGTCAGCAACTCTAGAACTTCATTAACATGCTAGAAATTGAACTACAAATGCACAATAACTACTACAATGCAAAATCTCACTACACATCCACTCAACTACAAACTAACTCTCCACTAGTTGCTATCTTTCAAGCAAGAAGTCGAGCCAAGGCTAGGAGGCATACATTCCTCGAAGCAATCCCAATACCATTTCGGCAGCATAACATTACTCAAGTCATAAAATGATAAAATGAAGAGAGAAGGCCTTCTTTTATAGACTTAGTAGAGAATCTCTAGATGCTTCTAGAAAGTGCGCCCTTTTTCCAATTTGAATTTGACTTCATTTTCCCTCCAAGAGTGGCGTCCCTTTTTTCATGAGGCAATATTTGACCCCTTTTTTATTAAATTAAAATTATCTCCTCAAAAGTTGGCGTCCCCTTTCTCCAAGCAATATTTTGACTTTAGGAATATTTAAAATATTTCCTCATGAGATGACCACCCTCAAAGTCCCCCTTTAAAAACAACTTGAAGTTGTAACACTAGGCCAAGGGGTCATAAGATGAAAATAAAACATTATTAATTTAAAATAACTTATCTCTCCAAAATGAGCACCTAAAAGCCAAAATCAATATTACCAACTGAACTGCCAGAAGAGGAAAGCTTGTTGAGTTGATGCAGACTAGACCACTGCTAAAAATAGAATTTACTAAAAATAGTAAATTCAGAAAGTTGCTCGGATCAAAGTGAAAGTAATACCATTGCGAAGCTTTCTGAAAACCCAGAAAGAATCCGCAATCCAAAATCCCAAACTCCAAGATGTAGTCGTCATAACTTACTAAAAATAGTAAGTTCTGAAAGGTTGCCCGACGCAAGTTAAGTCATACCTCTGCGAAGCTCTCTGAAAACCCAGAAGGAATCCAGAATCCAAACAACCAAACTCCAACAAGCAAAACCCTAAATCATCAAGAGAACCCACCAAGCAGCCGGAAACCCTAATTCTGCCACTGACTAACCGACAGCACACTGGGAATAGGCTACCAATCACTGAAAAGTGAAATGCTAAAAACGGGGACATTACAGTCCGCCCTTCCCAAAATTGCTTGTCCTCAAGCAATACCACCATAACTCCAGAAAAGTTAAGACTGATCCATACCAAAACAAGTATGATCCCAGGTTCCCAAATCCATCTCAGGAAGGACCCACCATGCCACTGCTGTACCACTCTGATCACATCAGCGAAAACATCACGCCAATGCTGCACTAACCTCCCTTGTAACTCCAAAGTATTACCATCCATGATACTCAAACTGAAAGATCTTAAAGGACTGAGATTAATATCATGCAACGTCTCATGTCCAAGATGCCCAAAGTCAACAGTAACAACCATACCACTGTCAACCACAATTCTAGGCAAGAAGAAAGATAGGCTACTCAACTCAAAATCAATCTCCTCAGCATACCTCCACATGGTAACAAACGAAGCCCTAATGGCAAAAGTGACATCTTCAAATCTTCTTGCAAAGAGGAAAACAATCCTTTGCAAGAGCTCAAAAAACTCATACTCACGTCTCCTCATGGAGCTACTATGCACCAACTAAATTATATTGATACCACCATGAGGACTACAGAAAACTCTCATAGTTCCAACCTCATGAGTCTCAGAATGATGAATCAAAACAAGTGGTAGTTCGCTGTTCCGAACCAACAATGAGAGAAAACTGTCAAAGTTAACATCACAAACCTCCATAAGACGAACTCCAAGAATAGGATAGGTGTGAAGGAACAAATAATCTCTGTTGTTCAAGGCTGAAGTCAACGAAATGCAATCTGATTTTAGTACTTCACACAAGGAAAAACAGCAACACCAATGAAATTTCCAAGAGTGAGTGTATGAGATGAATATTGAGTTACAAGATAAAGCCTTAAAAATGGCAGGAAAACCCACTAGAACAATCTCCAACTGAAAACTACCACCACGTTGGCAAGTAGTGAAGGACAATCTCTTCCAAACGAGAGTAACTCCAAAAGTAAAGTGGCTGGTATGCCTCCAACCAGCAAGCACGTGTCTCAAAATCCGCCCTTGTCTTAGCCGAAAGTCACTCCCAAGAGCAACCGATCGTTCAACTCTCCAATCCATACTCAAAATTTCTCTCCAATCCATTTGTTGATGAACAAACGGAACCATCAAGTGGCTGGAAAAGAAGGGAACAACATCAACAAATCTGAAAATTTGATCCTTATTCCTCCAAAAGTCCTTTCCATATGTAATAGACTCTATCAAGCCAAGTTGAGGATCCCAAGTATGGATACCCAACTGAAAATGATTTCCAACACACTGAAAAGAAAACTCAATACATTCCCAAATGCTAGCCGAAACCAAGTGCATACTCAGGAAATTGATAGCTTCATTCATGAACCCCTGGAACCAATTCCTAATAGCATTCACATCTATGGAACATGAAACAAATGTTGTCTTCAATCCAAACTCCAAAAACGGACTAGTTTGAGCCCAAACATCATTACACCCAAAGGATGGTTTGTCAAGAGTACAAACACCAAGCTCCAGTGCATCATTCTTCCCTTCTTCATGAGTAACAAAACTGAAACCTTTGCTCCTTGCTGCTGTAATGAAGTTACCAGCAGCTACCAAGTCTTGCTTTGTTAACACCTTGGTGTCGAAGATGTTGAAATCTCCTCGAACCAACACTCCCCATGTGGAGACTCCATCCTCAAACCCACTTGTGCATTCATTATCAAAAGGCCTTGGAAGATTACTAATCACCAAAGGTGGCAACTCCTCGTGTAATGATATCAAAGCGCCCATTGACTGGGGTTCATACTCTTCCTAATGCTTGGTTGCTTCACCACATGACTCATTTCTCAAATCAAAGAGAGGATTGTCATAAGTTGCTTCAGCACCCACTTCAAAGAAAGGATTGTCAAAGACTTGGAAATCCTTTTTTTCATCTTGCTGATCCAAATCTGCACACGCAACTTCTGATTTCCTTGTGAAACCTTCAAGATCAAACTCCTCTCGAAGACTATCAAGCTCATCAATTACTTGCTTGATTTCTTCAACTCTTTGCTCATTCTCTTGCTCCCTAAAAAGTTTGAAATCAGCAAACCGGTCTTCAACCTCTGTTAGAGCCAACTGAGTTTCTTTCAACTTGTCCTTTGTTGATTTAAGCTCCAGAGTGAGCTCATCAACCAAACTCTCCTTTTCTTGGAAAACACCAATGGTCTTCTTTGCAACTCCAATGGTGTGATCACGATCTTCAATCAAGTGTAAGTACTCTGATTCCAATGTCTCCAAGGAGTCTTTGACGTGTTGCAAATTAGGGACAGTAACTTCATCCTTAATCCCTTCCAGTCTCTCATCAAATTGAACCTTCCAGTAGAGATCTTCAACCAAGCTATGCGTGTGATCAAACATGGATAGAGCTTGCACTTCCTTGTCAATGAACACCTTGAATTGACCTTCCCACTCATAAGAATGTGAAGATGGTGAACTGTTGATAGGCTGCAACTGAAAATCAGAACCTTGTCCTTTGTCTTTGCTGCTCCAACATCCTTGTACTTTACCACCAACATGCGGATAATGCTCAATGCCATGGAGATGATCATTCTTCATGATTTCTTCGACTCTATGTTTGCAATCAGCTTCTTGAATGGAAAAATCAGACTTGTGTTTGTAGATCTCTTTAACTCTTTCCTCTTCAAGAGCCATATAGTCTTCTAGCTCTTCTTCTTCATCACTGTCTTCTTGATCAAACATTATAGCAACATCCAACTTGCTCAATGGATCATAATCATCCGCTGTTCGGAAGGTTTCCGTAGAAACATTTTCTTCTTTAGTGGCTGCAACCACTTCAAAGAGATCATTATGGAGCTTCATTGAACACCCTTCTTCTTCGAAGACAACTTCCTCTTCAATGGCCACCTCATAGTTTGCAATGCAATCTGATTTTTGATCTTCATCTGGATGAAAGGGGAATTCATCCCACAAAGGTTCTTTATCATACCTTGGTGCCAACCAAATGGGATCCCAAATGGTAAAAGGCTGATTGTTTTGATCAAAAGAAAAGTACTCTTCATGCTTCTCTTGGAGTGTTGAGTCTTTGAATAGGTCACCATGTAACTCACTTGAACTGATTTCTTCATAAGTCCTTCTCTCCAAGGGCTTAGTTTGATGATCAAACCCACATTCACCCAGGTCACCAATGTCATAGTGAAGCAAAGAATCTTCAATGTTAGCTGTTTTGAAAACTTCGTCCCTTTTTCCTTCAATGTAACCACCATCTATAGGTATATTTCTGATCTCATCTTTAGTAATCATATGCATACTAAAAAGGTCTCCTTGATCACTTGTCATAATTTCTTCTTGTGAAAACTCTTGAGTTGTTTGGACAGCAACAAGAGGAAAACTATCCATCACCAAATCTTCAACACGAGGTGGTACAATCCTGTTGGAATCATTACCAACATTATCACTTTGGCAATGGTCATGGGCTGATTCAAAGGCACCAACAGTATTTCCTTCTACTTGCTCTTCTTCAGCAAACTCATCCCATACAACAGTACTACTGAAATCTTCTGTGAAGCCCTTAGCTTCAAGACCTTCATAGGTTGAATCCTTATTAGGACTCAAGACTGTTATGTTCTTTTCACCGAGCTGATCATCATCACTTCCTATTACATGCAAGTCAAGGGAAGTATTATGGGGCTCTACCCTTAACTCCTCATCTGCCAAGGTATCTTTATCAAGCTCACGATCATTCTCATGTGACATGTGCACCTTTATATCCCAACTTTCAGACTTAGCATAAATCTTTCTGATTCCCCACCTTATGTCAGGATCCTTCATTAGCGTAAACAGTTCCTACATTAACTCAAGTAAGACTTCTCTGTAGTCATCTCTCTCTGTACATAGTGTCTATTATCTCTGTCACTCATCTGACAATTAAATCATTGACTACTTTCACAGGATGGCAGGATCTTGGCTCTGATACCACTGAAATATATCGAGCCAATTTTTTTGTTTTTTAATTGCAAGTTACAATCAACACGCACCCGTTAAGGTTAGCTCTAAACCAAAATGATGCTGAAAGCAACTCTAACCAGAATGTACACCAGGATCCCAATGTGGGCAAGGTGTGAGCATTGGTCAGAGGATTTTAAAGAAATGCTGATACAAAGAACTCTAACCAAGAATGCGCCGGAGAACAACGAGCATGTGGTCAGAGGATCCCTACCAACTAATAAACTGAAAATACTCGACGTCAAGAATGTGCTTTCCAACCCGAGATGGAATTGGAGCTACCATATGACGGAGGTGCTAAGAATTACAATGCAATTAAGGGAAATAAGCAAGAATGTTGAAGTACTCGACGTCAAGAATGTGCTTTCCAATCTGAGACGGAGTGGGAGCTACCATATGACGGAGATATAAAGAAATACAATTGCAACTTCTGAATGTAAAGTAAGATTAAGAGAATTGCTGACAGTACTACTGTTCAGCTTGCAATGAAAATATAGAATGCCTGCAAAATAAAGGATTAGAGCTCTTAAAATTGCTGCAATAACAAAGGAGTCTTTCACAAAGCTTTTAATGATTTCCTGACACCAATCCAAGAAGAAAATGCAGATTTCTCAAATCTGATATAACAGAACAGCAACTTGAAATGCATAACCAGCAACCCTAGAATCCACTAAAATGCTTACAACTCACTCAATACTTGTCAGAATGACATGAGACCTGATGCAAACGAATGCTAGGACGATGACGATGAAGACTAGACAAAGAAACAGCTGACAAACTGAAGTATTTTTTTTTCTAAACACTTGCCAGGCGAAACAGAATGGTACAGCCTCTAGAAATGTTCTACCAACAAGATAAAATCAGATTCTTCATTATAAATCACCAAAATTTGCACAAATGGGCGCCTAGGGCATAGAAATGGTTCTAGCCAATACCCAGAACGAATATATTTTTATTTTTTGACTTATGAGCAAAAACAACATTCAGCAACTTGAAGTCAGCAACTCTAGAACTTCATTAACATGCTAGAAATTGAACTACAAATGCACAATAACTACTACAATGCAAAATCTCACTACACATCCACTCAACTACAAACTAACTCTCCACTAGTTACTATCTTTCAAGCAAGAAGCCGAGCCAAGGCTAGGAGGCATACATTCCTCGAAGCAATCCCAATACCATTTCGGCAGCATAACATTACTCAAGTCATAAGATGATAAAATGAAGATAGAAGGCCTTCTTTTATAGACTTAGTAGAGAATCTCTAGATGCTTCTAGAAAGTGCGCCCTTTTTCCAATTTGAATTTGACTTCATTTTCCCTCCAAGAGTGGCGTCCCTTTTTTCATGAGGCAATATTTGACCCCTTTTTATTAAATTAAAATTATCTCCTCAAAAGTTGGCGTCCCCTTTCTCCAAGATATATTTTGACTTTAGGAATATTTGAAATATTTCCTCATGAGATGACCACCCTCAAAGTCCCCCTTTAAAAACAACTTGAAGTTGTAACACTAGGCCAAGGGGTCATAAGATGAAAATAAAACATTATTAATTTAAAATAAATTATCTCTCCAAAATGAGCACCTAAAAGCCAAAATCAATATTACCAACTGAACTGCCAGAAGAGGAAAGCTTGTTGAGTTGATGCAAACTAGACCACTGCTAAAAATAGAATTTACTAAAAATAGTAAATTCGGAAAGTTGCTCGGATCAAAGTGAAAGTAATACCATTGCGAAGCTTTCTGAAAACCCAAAAAGAATCTGCAATCCAAAATCCCAAACTCCAAGATGTAGCCGTCGTAACTTACTAAAAATAGTAAGTCCGGAAAGGTTGCCCGACGCAGTTGCAAGTCATACCTCTGCGAAGCTCTCTGAAAACCCAAAAGGAATCCAGAATCTAAACAACCAAACTTCAAGAAGCAAAACCCTGAATCATCAAGAGAACCCACCAAGCAACCGGAAACCCTAATTCTGCCACTGACTAGCTGACAGCACACTGGGAATAGGCTACCAATCACTGAAAAGTGAAGTGCTAAAAACGGGGACATTACAAATTGTTATGCCACTCGGGTTTCATGCAATTACTATGGTGAATGCTTGCCTTAGCTAGATATAGTGGCTAGTTGATCGTAGATTGTATGCGTATCTCGCCTATGCAATTTATTATCCTAGTTGGCTATCCTTTATGTTATGTGTTCAATAAACTCGTTCAGATTGAGCTGATAGATGTGCCACCTTGCCTTCAAGTTGAGAATCTGTTCTTGGTTATCGTGTGATGTGTGTGAATAATAAACTGATTCAGATTGAGCTGATAGTTGTGCCACCTTACCTTCAAGTTGAGAATCTGTACTTAGTTTATCGTATATTGTTGTTTCCAATAAGCCTATTCAGACAAGCAGATAGTTGTGCCACCTTGCCTTCACGTTGTGAGTCTGTACCCGACTTATCGTCAAATAATCATTCCTGCTCCATTTCCTCATGCTCTATTTTCTTGAGGAAACTGGATAGATTTAAAGTAGTTAGCTTAGTTGTAGTTAATGATCTGCGAAACCAGAAAATCCTTAGCTGCAACGTTCTTTGTTTTCTTAACCTTGTGCCTCTTCCAGCTGAGAAAAAAAAGATAGGACTTAGATTACCTTTCTTTTCCACACATTCCAGCACTACGAGGGAGCTTCCCCTCCTAATTTGAAGAGCACTCATTACGCAGTGTGCATAGCTGTTCGTACAAACTTTCACTCCAGAGCTGTTAGTTTTTACGCCAACACTATCTATAAAAGGGGCATTCCCCCTTATTTGTATTCATTAGAATTAGAAATTAGACATCAGACTAGAGGCTAGAGCAGAGAGATTGATAGTATAGTTGTGTAGCCTAGCATAGTATAGTTTGAAAAAGAAGGAAAGTTTTCCTTTTGAAAACTTTGTAAGAGATTGTTGTGAAAAACTTTCATAATAAAAGATCTTTCATTGATGGTGAAATTCGTCTTTGTTATGGATAGCTAACAAGGTTTCTTCATCCCTTCTACTTCAAGTAGCGTAAAGTAGCTTTAAGTAGCATAGTTTTCATTTCATGCAAGTAGATGTTAGCTGTGGATTTGTGGTGTTAATCGAGGCAACTTCGTTTTAGTCCATACCACTAGCAGCTTGCTGACGGCAAGTTTGCCTTGTGTGGTCAACTAGAGCATTTTATAAGCCTAACTTCAGTTATAATTCACACCTTGGTATGCGTCGTCTTGACGGTGTCTTGATGTTGATTTGTAACTTGAAAATTTATCACTATCCCCTTGAATATTGCACCAACTTTGTGTAAGTTGTCCAACGTGAGGTGGAGCAGAGTTTGGTTGAAGTTTGCCGAAATTGATCCCGCGTCCCGTCTTTAGATAGAACATATATTTTCTTATCCCTATACTCATTTACATTCCGCACATTTCTAGTTAGTTTTAGGAAAATTCATACCCCAATGCTAAATCATTCACACAAAATCCCCTTCCAATCATTAACGGGTTGTCAACTGCAAACCTTTTGAACAATTGTGTAAGTCCCCTCATAAAAACAGCATATCACAACGAACCTATTGAGGGTATTCCAAAGCATTTCGGAACCTTGGAGTTGAACGTGCGATCTTTCTTGCAATCTTAGCGCACGAAATTCTTTGATCAAGAGATAATGGAGTAGCCTTCGGATTACTTTGTTCTGCTGATTGGTGCGGTCACAAAAATCACATCAACACATACTAAGACTGAAAATTGTTGCTAGCCATTAGAGCTTTTGTATGAGCAAGTTTGTAATAAGAAATCAGTCATTGGCATACATGTTGCAAACAGATTTTGTAATAGGTCTAATTGCATATCCGTTTCAGTTTGTAATCATTTATATATCATTGCAATATCATTTGGAGGCATAAGGAGTTTGGATGCAAATTGTATGACGAAATGTCTTATTGTTGTAGGTGCACATTTTCATAAGTAGTTGTCATTTATATGCATAAGAAAATACAAAAACATATTGCATTTCATTTCAGTCCATTTGCTAGTTGTTTAGTATCTTTTAAAAGGAACTTAAATATCATTTGCATCACTCAAAAGCAATCCAAATCAAACTGAAAATTCAAAACAAGAAGTTCAGACTTTACATGCCAACTGTTTGACGAAATGTCCAAGACCTAAAAAATGGAAAAAAGTCAGATTTTGCCAAGGACATTACAGTGGTATGAAAGCCAAGAATTTTGCCAGCCTGTTGAGTAAATTGCACTTTGTTTCAGTTACTTGATTGCAGATCAGAATTTCAGTCGGTTGAGAAATGGTTTCTAAAGAGGATATTGAAGTTGCTTACAAAGAATACCTTGCATTTCCGCATGAGTTCAGAAATGACCTTCCCTTTATTAGCTTTGTGAACATCTTGCAAGAGGTTATACTTTCACCACAAGGATCAAGACAGTGTATTGAATCCCTTTCAAAATGGTTTGCGTCACAACCCAAAAGGAAGGAGAAGCATAATCTGTCTACAAGTGGCATATCTAGAAGTCTTTATAATGAATTTTCAGTAGTGAATGATATACCACATGACAGTATGGATTCTCTTGATGCCCCATTAATTGAGCATAGCATTACATCATCAGCTTTGCACAGTAATGGCAAGAAATCTGATTGTGAGTTGGGTAGCCATGAAAGTGAAAAGGGTAATGCACATGAAGATAGCACAAACAAGGGTGATAATATTGAGTTTCTGATTACAAACAACAACCTATCACCTCCACATAATCATGAGGTGATGGACAAACCACATGAAGATGAGAATGTTATAAAGTCTTCCAATGTTAGCACCCAATCTTGGTGTGTTGAACCTGAGGATAGCAAAAATCAGATTTGCATAAAGAAAAATGTTGAGCACATGACACTTCATGATGACTTCAAGATTGAAGAAGAGCACGTGATGATTGAAGACAAACATGAAGACATAAAGGTGGACGAGAAAGTTGATGAATTTACTTAATCGATCAGCTTCTAGTGTTTTGGCTACACATGATGAAGGAGACAATATACAATGGCATGATGTCATTACTGATTTGTTTGAGGACAGCAGCATTATGTCCCATCATTCTCATGAGATAGGAGGTTTTGATCACGAGAAAGTCAATGATATGACATCACCCATTGATGGCAGCCCTACACTAGTTGATAGACATGAAGATATCAAGCATAAAAGGACTAACTTTGTATATTTTGGCATAGAAGAGATTAAGAGGTCCAAAAAAATGAATGAAGAATGGATGCAAAAAGCCAAAGAGGCTAAATTTTTGGCTGCCAATGCAAGACAACATCTTCAAGAAGTCAAAGAAAAGATCAATCTCATCAACATAGAAAGGAAAAACAGGATAGATAACATTAGAAGACTCTTTATTCAAAGAGAGGATGAATCAGAAAATACACATTGTCCTAATGATGGTGATGAGGTTGATAAGATTTGTCAATTGAAGGACTTGGCTTCTTCGTGTGAGGCTGAAGTTGTTCGTAAACCTAAAAGTCTTCATAGCTTGGAGACTCAGTTGAAGGTGAAAGAGGATGAGATTATTGCAGCATTATCTCATCATGAGAGGATGCACAAACAGATTGAGGATCATCTTTGGGCGGTGTTGATGTGATTTTCGTGACCGCACCAACACAGAATAAAGTTGCCAACGGCTACCCTATTCTCTTTTGATCAAAGTATCCAACACGCTAAGATTGTGAGCAAGTTCGTGCGTTCAACTCCAAGGTTCCTTCTAGGTGTTGGATAGTCTCAGTTGGCCCTATGTGATTTTGCTGGTATTTCAAGGGGACTTACGCAATTGTTTGGCAGCTGACAGCAGACAGCAGATTAAGGGCTTCACGTGGTTCGAATGATTAGGCAGGTAAGTGCAAGTTTTCCTAACACTAACTAGAATTGAATTGAATTTAAAAAGGTTTAGGGATAAGAAAGTTCTAATCTACTCTAAGGTGTGGGACATAGCGATCAATTCTCGCAGACTTCAACCGAGCTTTTCTTTGCCTCGCTTCGGACAGCTTCCACAAAACCGGTGCAATCTTCAGAGGAGTAATCAAAGGTATTCAAATCACGATCTAGCATGAAGACAGCATCACAACGATGCATGCCAGCATATAAATCATAATCGAAGTTAAGTTTCACGATGTTCCCGTTGACCACGCAAGGCGAACTCATCGTCAGCGAGCCCGCTAGTGGTATGGATAAGCGAAGTTTTGTTCAAATCGAGCACCACATTCCACAATTACTAAGTACTTGCATGAAATGAAATCTACTTTACTTTAAGCTACTTCAAGATTCTGCGTGAATTGGAAGGATGGAGAAGCCTCACTAGCTACTCATAACAAAGAAGAGATCACCATCAATGAAAACTCTTTTATTATGAAAGTGTTCACAACAACTTCTTACAAAGTATTCAAAGGGAAGAATTTCCTTCCTTTTCAGTCTAAGCTAAACTATCAAACTATGCTACCTTTTATTCTTTCTCTACTATTCTAACTAGATACAAATGAGGGAAGATGCCCCTTTATATAGCTGGCCAAGTCCAGTGGACAACTCAAATTCAATTACAATGAAGGGCCCAGATCGAGCCACATAAACCCTAACCCTAAAAACTGCCATCGAGAAGAGTGGGGTAATAAATGAGCAATTAATGGCCACCATCTTCTAGAAGATTCTTGTCTCGGAATGCGTGCACACTATTCTTCTCCGACTGCAAACGGCCTGAGTTTGGTAACACTGCTTCAACTCCTTGAATGGATATGGCAGGCACGTTCTCGAACTAACTTCAAGGCGGCAACCTCTTTCTCATGCTCGATGATGATTCTCTTCTCAACTGACATTCTCTCACTCTGAACTGCATGAGGATAATTATTTCTCCACCCTTGATCCTGAAGGGTCTTCTTATCTTGGACTCGAGCATTTTTTTCCTCGCCATCTACCTCTCTAAATTGAGTGCATATTAGGTTATTCCAACACTTAAGCCATTTCTTGCAACTTTTCTTTTTTCATGTTTTGGGTGCAACTGAGATCTCATGGAGGAGCTCAAAACACATAACTTTATCTCCTTTCAAGGTTGTAATATCATTTTGGTCCATTGCTTCAAGTCATCGCGCTTTGGCCTCGACATTCACCCTGCAAAACAAGCAAGGAGAAGAGCATCAAAACACTTCATAATATAAATTCACTTCACTCACCTGATTTTCATGCTTTGACTCCCAAGGTCTGAGTGATCTTTGGATCCGATGGGCTTTATCACTTTTCCTCTAACAAACTTCATCCTCAAAGTCTTCATTCCTTAGCCAAATTTCCAACCCATCTTGTATTTTGCTTCCTTGCAAGCGTATTTCACCTCTTGTCCTATGCCTCATATTGCCCTTGATGTTCTCATACTCAATGCCTTGGGCGTTTTCTTAAACTTCCTCCCCCTAGGCGTATTTGGAGATGAGAGTCTCCACACTCCACCTTCCTTAAGATAGGTGCATTTAGTGTAATGTCCCCTTCTCAAACCTGATCGTTCATGTGACCGTTGGCCTTTTTCTGGAAACCCGAAGGCTAGTCGGAAGGTAAAATTAGGGTTTCCTATTTTTGAGGAGGTCTTTGCTCAGAGATGGTGGATTCAATGGCGGATTCTTTCTGGGTTTTCAGAGAGCTTCGCAGTGGTATGTTCATCTCGGCATTCAGAGCATTTTCTGGAATTTACTATTTTTAGTAAATTCTATTTTTGGCAGTTTTTCAGTTGGTTTCAGCTTGGTTGACTTCCTATGTCAGTTTGATTGGTTGGCTTGTTCGTTGATGGCTTCGGGGCGCAGTTGGAGAATTAAGTTGGGCTATCTTTATTAAGTCACGTTTTAATGTTATAATTTAACGTTGACTCCCCCCTTAGCCTAGCTTAATCACTTAAAGTCTTTTTAAAAAGGTGGTCTTTTGAGGGTGGCGACTTCATTAAGATTAATTTATTATTTATCAAAGTCAAAACAGGTATAAGGTGGGCGCATTTATCAAGGTGTGGATTTTTATTTAAAATATCATTATTGAGCTTAAAGGGAAAAAGGACGCCATCTTGAAGGAAGAGTTAGGGTTTGACAGTGATGAGGATTTAGGGTTTCAAGAAGTCAACCGAAAGTTATAAAAGGAAGGCTTTGAGCATCATTTCACATCTTTGGTCTACTATACTGTTATGCTGCCAGATTGGCTCTGGATTTGCTTCGAGGAATGAAGGCCTCCTAGCTCGGGCATCGCTTCTTGTTTGCAAGACAACAACTAGTGGTGATTCAGTCTACTTGTGAGTTGCAATTAGTTTGTGCATTGTTTTCAGTTATTTGCATTGTTAGATTGGTCTTGGCATGTTCTTGGTTTTCAGCTTATTGCATTATTTAATACAGCAGATTCATGTTTGTAATCGTAAGTCAAAAAATATCAAAAAAAGAGTTCTGGGTGTTGTCCATATCTCATTGTCTAGGAAAGGCGAATCCTTAGTTCAAATTTCAGATTTTTATGTTAAGTATTGAATTTTTAAAGAAGGATCGAACTTTTCAGCAGGCCGTACCACTTGAGGCTGTCTTGAATTCCGTGCAAATTGTATTTGAGGCATTTGGGTCTATTTTAGTGTTTGGTCTTGGTCGCCCTTATTACTAGAGTGCATTGCATTTTATTTCACATCAATCGGGTCATATTTGAGGAAGTTATGAACAATTCTTTAAGTTTGTAAGTTGCTGTTTATGTAACAAAAAGTGCAGATCTGATATGACAGTTTGAGGAATCTGCATCTTCCTTATTTGGTTGGTGTTAAGGTTTCTTTATAGCCTTTGCAGAGGGATCCTTATTGTATGCACCATTGAAAGAGCATCTTATATTTTGATTTGCAGGCAATAATATCTTGTAAGCTGGCAGTAGTACTGACCAGTCGTCTTTGAATATTGCTTCATTGTTATTGTAATAACCATTCTTCTTCAGTAATAGTTGTAATAGATAGATCTCCGCCCTATGGTAGCTACTTCCCATTCTGGGTGAGCAAGCACATTCTGGGTGTTGAGTGTTTTCAGCTTTATGCATTTTTCTTTCAAGCATTGTTATTGTAATCACTCCATCATATGGTCGCCCCTCACTCCGCATTGGATTGGGTAGCACATACTTGACGTCGAGTTCCCTTTCCAGCATTTAGAGTAGAAGATCCTCTGACCAATGCTCACCATCATCGGCGCCATATTGGTTAGAGTGGTTTCAGTACGTTTGGGTTTATCTTCTAACCTTAACGGGTACTTGATTGTAATGTTGTAATCTGATAATTGAAAAATCGAAAAAAATTGACTCGGAATATTTCATTTAGCCCTCTGGGTTTTCATTTTGTCCAAGTCTTAGAAGACTTTTGATATCACCTTTATATTCTAGGCGCATAAGATCCCTTGAGGTTTGATTTTCCATACTCAAAACAATCTCAAGTAGCTTCTTGTTTGAGGGTGCATCTGAAGTGTTGAGCCTTCAATCTCAAGTACTAAGAAACTTTTCTAACTCCTCCATGTTGTGCTAGGTGCATTTACCTCTTCAAACCTCTAGTTTTATTGCCTTAGAAGAATTTTCAAGTTCCACTCAAGCTTGGGCGCATTTACCATGGCTTACTTCAAGTTTCCACACTTAGAAAAATTTCAAATTTCTTCCTCCAGCTTAGGCACATTTGGGGTACCAAGCTTCAAATTTCAACGCCTTAGAAGAAATTTGAGACATCATGCAATGTTGGGCGCATATGGAGGTACTTACTTCCAATTTCAAACACTTAGCCAAAATCTCCAGGCATCTCTCTCCAAGGGCGCACTCAAGGGGGTCCAACTTTCACTTTCTCAGCCTTAGAAAATTTCACTACCAACTCCTCTTCAATCTTGGCACATACCATCCCTTCTACTTCAAATTTCCTTGCCTTAGACAAATTCCAAGGCATCTCCAAGTCAAGGCGCAAATGAGGGTAGGAGCTTTCATTTTACCACACTTAGAAATTTTCAAATCACTTCAATCTTACAAGGGCGCATTTGACATGTGCTACTTCTAGTTTCTATGCCTTAGAAAATTTTCTGACTTCAACCTCCAGCTTAGGCGCATTTGGGGTACCAAGCTTCAAATTTACAACTCTTAGAAACTTTTTAACTCTCACTCAAGTTAAGGCGCATTTCTATGGGTGAGCTTCCAGTTTGCAACCCTTAGAATATTTTCCACTCACCTTCTACAAGTCAAGGCGCATATAGGGGTGCCTACTTCAAATTTGCCACACTTAGTGGATTTTCCATCAATCTTCAAGCTAGCAAGGGCGCATTTCACCATGTTTACTTCAAATTTGAAGCACTTAGAATTATTTTCCATGGCCCCTCTCTTCCTTGGGCTCATTTTCATGTGTGAGCTTCAAGTTTCCCAGACTTAGTGAAACTTTCGTGGCTCTTCAAGCTTCTAGGGCGGATTTGAAGGTGTCCAACTTTCAGTTTATCAGACTTGGATGAATTTTTCAGCTTTTTGCTTAACTTCAGGCGAATTGCTCATGATGCCCTCAGCTTGCCCTAATCTGCTATTTTTAGAAAGTTCCTCAAATTTTGCAATTCAAGCTGATCTCTAGCTCCAGAGAGCTTGATTTTTACTTTGTCTTGATCCTTGTGACATGGTTGAGCTATTGGTGCCTGATGCCTGCATGCACCTGCTATTTTTAGCAACTTACTAAAAATAGTAACTATGCAGAATGAGCTCAAACTTCGCTTGTTGATTGCCTGAAGGATGTTGATCATGGCTGGATACTGCTTCTGTGTGACTGTCGTGTTTCGCCCTACATTTTAGGAAACCCTAATTCTTCTGTGTGGACCTGCTAAAAATAGTAAGTGGTTGAAAAAGTGACCAATCAGTTGTCGGATGAGTTTGCATGTCACACTGCCCGAGAGATCTCAAAAAACCCAGAAAAATGATCAACATGCGAGCACTGGCTAAAATAGCAAGTCCTGGAAAAGTGATCAACCCTGCTCGCATGTTACCTCATTGCGAAGCTCTCGAAAAACCCAAAAAGAATCTCTAGACATGCATCTGAAAGTCCAACATGCAAACCCACAAAGAATCTCCAGACATGCATCTGAAAGTCCATCATTATTTCCTCTTTTGTTGTGGTACCTGCCAAGAGATGCATTATTGTTGTTATTATTTTGCAGTTTAGGAGGTGTGGTCAAAGGAGTTGAGTCTTCCCTCTAGTGAAGAGAACTTGTGTGCTTCTTGTTTTTAAATTGTACACGCATTCCTTGATAGAATGTTTCAATACCTAACAAATGACACAAAATGATTTCTTTGGACAATTATTTTTTGTGACCTATTTTACAGTCGGTGCACCATAGTTCTTTAGTTCCTTTTGGGTTTTCTTTGTCAACCTTGAATTCTTACATCATGCACAACGTATCTTGTTGAAGGGCTTGAACAATTTTAGATTCTCCATCACTATTGTCATCTATACTCTCGTCATCGTCCATCTACTGTTTTGTCTGGGAAGATGTTTTATTTTCACTCTCAATGTCCATTGCTCAATTGTAAGCTTCAACGTACGACAATGCAGGTACTACCTTCATTTTCTTGCGCAGTGAGGGAATTAGTCCTTCGATGAACCACAGCTTCTTCAGTCTATCGGCCAACTAGTTCTCTAATTTTACCAACAATTCTTTGAGCCTCCGATTGTAAGCTCGAACATTTTCATGTTTCCATTGTTTGGTATTATAGATTTCGGCGACAATTTCATTGTCATCCCGTAATAGTTTGAACTCTTCCTCGAATGATTTTCTCATTGCATCCCACGAGGCTGTATCTTCTACTACTAGTTCGGTGAACCAATCAACTGCTATGCCTCGTACTGTTGTTGGGAATGCTTTCAACCAATAATCTATGTCTTCTTGGTTGCTCGCTATCCATATGGTCTCACTATCCAACAATTCTTTGAGCCTCCGATTGTAACCTCGTATGCTTTCATGTTTCCCTTGTTTGGTGTTATAGATTTCGGCGACAATTTCATTGTCATCCCATAATAGTTTGAACTCTTCCTCGAATGCTTTTCTCATTGCATCCCATGAGGCTGTATCTTCTACTGCTAGTTCAATGAACCAATCGATTGCTATGCCTCGTATTGTTGTTGGGATAATAATTTGTCTTCTTGGCCGCTCGCTAGCCATATGGTCTCACAAGTTTTGCAATGTCTTACTAGATCCTCTAACGCATTCCTTGTGAATTTTGGAAATTTTTCCCTTTCCATACACAGAATTGATCAAGTTTGGTCTGAGCACAGAAACTTAGGGTTTCAGTCTCAAATGCATTGGGGAACAAGCCATCTCCAGTGAAAGCAGTTCAGAGGGTGTGAGATATCACCTGATTTATTGCCAGGCAAAGGAATTTCTTCATCCAGAAGAAATTACAGAGCATTCAGAGGTTATTTGCATTCAGGGTTTCAGTAGTAATTTCTTCATCCAGAAGAAATTACAGAGCATTCAGAGGTTATTTGCATTCAGGGTTTCAGTAGTAATTCATTACAGAGGAGTCTCTTACCTTGAGGCGTTATTTTTGTTGATATCTGGAGGCTATTAGGGAAGCTGTACATTTCAATTAATGCTGCTGCTGCAGCCGTACCATCTGCTGACAGGCCGTACATCTTCAGCTTGAAGCCGTCCTCAGATCTTGAGCAAAACGCCTATCAGTTGGGCCTTCTATCTCCAGTCTTGGTGGCGCCTCAGCATTGGTATCAGTTAGCAATCGTTAGACAGAGGGAGAAAGGAGCATCCATCTCAGCCGTACCATTACCAGAAATTCATTTATTGCTGCAAGGAGAAATCAGGTTTTTATCATATAAAGTGTTGCTTTTTAATTTGCATGTAACTGGATCTTTATTGTAATCGTCTCAGAAGATTGAATAATAGTCTGGCATCAGTATTTGAGATAGATCTTGTTATTTCCGGAGTTGTTAGATTTTATTTAGATTTAATATCATTTATTTGCAAAATCGCCATTTTCAATATTCATGCAAAAACACCAAAAAAACCAAAAACTTCAAATTCAAACAAAAAAACAGTCAGAAACGGAAACAGGGGAAACAAGGGGTTTCTACACTCTTAGAGCCATTAGCGAACAAACTAATAAAGTGGTTGCTCACCGACATACATTCCCATTCATCTTGTCCATTATATATATGCAATGATAGAAGAAAGAGGTTGAAGATTGAAAATCATTTCACAACCCAAGATATTCAAGTATGCAAAGAGAAAATACATTCCCACATGTGAGTAATTAAAGAGGACAGTAGTTTCTACCTGGAAGGTAGCCATACAAGCTGCTGGAAAGAACCCTCTGATAGCATGTGCAAAACTCATTATTTCCATTAGATCATAGGTCGTGTTTTGCAATTAAATTAGTTTTTTCATTTGTGCAATTTACTTTTCCCGTTGGACAATGTAGGATTTCTATTCCAGTATTTAATTAAATATTTATGTTCTTTGCTGTTGCGTCATTTGAATTCCTGTTACAGTTTAGTATTTGATGTGTGCATATAGTATTGGCGTCTCATAAGTTCATCTCTTGGTTGATGATATAAGTGTCACCACTTCAAAGGTAATTGTAGGAAACTACACTGTTCTTTTCCAAGAAGTAGCTAGAAACTGGTACGAAATTTGTAAGTTTAGCATTAAGAAAGAAAGTTGAATGCTATTGCAGCATAGACAAACGATAGGTGATGTGTTCAATATATTGACAACTATGGAATAAGGAAATCATCCAGGGAGGAGTATCTTAATGCCTTAGAAAAGAGAATACAATATCGATAGCTTCTCAATCAGAGGTTTGAGCTTTTCAAGAGAAAATCCAAAACACCTGAGGAAGAAGAATATCAGGTAGCATGTTGAAAATGACTGATTATAAAATGCAACTAACAAATACCAAAATGTCATTATATTCCAAATTGAAATGTATGCAAAAAGGATAAAAGTGGACTTTTCATGAGTGAAATCAAAGCTCCAAAGAGCTACAAGACTATTGGAATCTCAACAATTGAAGAGAAATAGAGTTATCCTAGAGAATTGTGGAAGCCAATTCTCAAGTTAATGTAAACAAGTTGAAATTTGAGGTAGATGATCCAGTGAATTACTGAAATTTGTGGACCGGCGGGTTCTACAAGGCAATTGTTTGATCCATTGTAACGAGACTCGCCCAGACTCGCCCAGACTCGGCGAGTCCCGGGCCGAGCCAGTATGGCCGAGTCTGGGGAGCCCGGACTCGGACCCGCCGAGTCCAGAGCCGGACTCGCCAGACTCGCCCAGACTTGGCGAGTCCCGAGCCTGGGACCCGACCGCAGGCAGCAAGCACTTAAGACACTAAAAAAACATAAAATTAAAAGTTTAAGTTAGTTTTTTTTTTGCTCTATATGTTCTCTCCAACCCTAAAAGCAACCTCATTTCACTCTTTTGGCAAAATAGGAGGAGAAGAAAGAGTTGTGAAGAAAAATAGGAGGAGAAGAGAGGGCAACCAGCAAATTGTTTAAAACAAAAGCAAGGTCATATATCATTTGGGAAGCTTCATACTGCCAAGGAGGTGCATTGAAAGTTCATTGCTAGTGATTGGGAGGAGTTTGCATTGCATTCCAAGCCAAATCTAAGAGGTAAGTTTGATTTTAACGGTTTTTTTTGTGTTTTTTTAACAAATAATTCATTGTAATTTGTAAAATCATTGTTTTAAATTTTTATAGTTTGCATTTTTATTTACAAACCTTACTTGCAACTTAAATAATTTTACAAACCCTACTTGTTATTGCAGCCACATTCATTTGCAAATCAAACCATATTATTATTTTCACAATGTCTCAAACCCCAGTCAGAAAAGACCTTGCTTGGAAACATGCTGAAATCTTTCCCGGAATGAAAAGAGGAGAAGCAAAATGTAAATACTGCAAAACAATATATCATGGAGGCATAAATAGATTGAAATACCACCTTGCACGCATACCCATCCATGATGCAGTGGGCTGCACCCTAGCACCTATTGAGGCTGTTCGTGAAGTGCAGGTGCAATTAGAAAATTTTGAAAGGCAAAAAGAAATTAGAAAGAGACAGAGGGAGGAGTTGGCAGGTGTTGGAGTTGGACAGGGACTTGGTGCTGTTGGAGATGCTTCTTCCATGCCTCCATACCGTCCTAGTGCTAGTGCTTGTGCTAGTGCTTCTGCTTCTGCACCATCTATTCCTATGCGTACTCCTAGTGCTGGTGGCGCTGCTACTGCTAGTGGTAGTGGCAGTATTAGCATTGGCCCTAGAGTTCGTAAATCTAGGGTGGACTCATATTTTGTACCACGCACTACTCCTGGTTCCCAACCGTCGCTTGAGAGCATGGGTTGGAACAAGGATGCACACGATGCAGCAAAAAAAACAATTGCAGACTTTTGGTACTACTGCACCATTCCCTTCCATGTAGCCAGGTAATTCTTTTTTCGTTTAATTGTTTTAAAATTTATATTTAAATTTTATTGTTTTAGAATTTAGATGTATCTCACTATCGAATTCAAATTTAAAGTTAAAAACTTAAATCTTTTCATTTTATGACATGTTTTAGGTCTCCTTTTTGGCAAAACATGGTTGATGCAATAACCATATGTGGGGCGGGGTTCAAAGCCCCCAGCGAAGATGAATTAAAGGGCCCACTTTTGACTCAAAAGGTGGCGGATGTGAAAGCACAATTAGAGGAGCAGCGTGTGCAATGGAGGAGGATTGGTTGCACCATCATGACTGATGGTTGGACCGATAGGAGAAATAGGACGCTGTTGAACTTTCTAGTTTCCTCTGGAGGTAATTGTACTTACCTTAATACATTGATATTTGAATTTGATTTAGTGATTAATAATTTAATAAGGCTGATTTATGTTTTTAATTTATTGAATAATTGGTAATTTGGTTTTGCTTATTTTTTCAGGTGACACTGTCTTCATAAAGTCCATTGATGCTTCCGCCCAATTCAAAAATGCCACATACCTATGTGAGGCTATAGAGGAGGTGATAGCCGATGTGGGGGAAGAAAATGTAGTGCAAGTGGTGACAGATAATGCAGCAAATTATGTTGCTGCTGGTAGATTATTGATGGAGAGGCACCCAACTATATTTTGGACTCCATGTGCCGCCCATTGCATTGACCTCATGATGGAGGATCTTGGCAAGCTCCCATGGATAAAAACATGTATGGAATCAGCAAGAAACATTTGCAAATTTGTTTACAATCATGCATGGGTGCTTAACCTTATGAGGCAATACACGGGGTTGAGGGAGTTGTCTCGTCCTGGCATCACTCGGTTTGCATCAAATTTTATCATGTTGCAATCCTTGATTCGGTCAAGGGCACCTTTGAGGCGCATGTTTGCTAGTGAGGAGTGGTCTTCCTCATCCTTTTCTACAAGCACTGCAGGGATTGCTGTGGCTGATTGCATATTTGATGAGGCAGGGTTTTGGACACCAGCAGATGAGATTGTGAAGGTAACATTTAATTCTTTATTATGTTTTAATTTTTAATCATATCTTACTTTTATTTGTTCATTTTCGTTGACAGTCACACTTACTTATTTGTGAAACATGTTTGCACTTTGCAGTTTATTGAGCCCTTGCTAGTTCTCCTACGAGTTGCAGATGGGGAGAAGCCCGCAATGGGCTACATATATGAGGGCATGGATAGGGCCAAAGAGGCCATTAGATCAGTCTATGGTGGAGTTGATGATAAGTATCGTCCCATTTGGGAGATCATTGATAGGAGATGGCAAAACCAACTCCATAGGCCCATCCATGCAGCCGCATGTTTCCTAAATCCGGCCTTCCACTTCCGCCGTGATCTCCGTGCAGATAGAGAAATTCTTAGTGGGCTCTACTCGACGATAGAGAGAATGTTGCCCGCTGTTACTACACAGATAGTGCAGGAGATAGATGCCTTCACTAAGGCACGAGGAGACTTCTTTGCACGTCAAATGTGCAAAGATAGTAGGACAACATTAATGCCAGGTAAAAATATATTTAAGGCCATAATTTTCATCTTTTTATATTATAATTTATTATTAAATGTTGAACTTGAACTTGAAACTTGAAATGAGATTGATTTTGTTTCTTTTTCTCATCTCAGATGGATGGTGGGAGATGTTTGGTTCTGATACACCGAACCTGCAAAATGTTGCCATACGAATATTGAGCCAGCCATGTAGTTCATCCGGTTGTGAGCGCAATTGGAGTATGTTTGAGCACATACACTCCAAGAAGCGCAATAGATTGACATGGAGAGGATGAATGACCTGGTATATGTTCATTACAACCTTCGGCTCAGATACAGGAAGGTTTTTGACCACGACAACACCCCGATCTGTTTAGAGGAGGTTGATCCACAGTCTGAGTGGATCACTGAGGCTACAGACGCATCTTTAGTGACGAGGACCTTGATTGGGTGGACCAGGCAGAGAGAGAGGCTGAGGTTGTAGCCATGGCTGAGGAGGAGGCTAGAGCACGAGGAGACATAGCTACTGGTGGTGAGAGTGGTATGGGGACTCAGACACAGGCAGAGACTATGGCTGCAACTGCAACATCATCCAGGACCTTTAGACGCCTTCGTAGGAAGGATGCTGGCTCCACTATGCCATAGGCATAGAGTGATAGACTTATAGCTATTGTTTTGAATCTTTTGATATTTCATATTTGTATGGAACATTTGATGTCATGGATTTCATATTCCATGAGTTTTGTATACATTTGACTAATTTTATATATCAAAGTATGTTATTTCCTTCAGCAGGGCAACTACAATTTGTGTACTTTATACTTATGTGATCATTGTATACTTGTGTATGTGATCAAATTTGCTTTTATTTGTGTTGTATTCAATAAAGGATGCTTCAAACAAGTTTTAAATCTTTAAAAATCTCTAATTTTCTAAGGTTTTTTCAACTTTTTTCATTTTGCCGAGTCTACGCCGAGTCCGAGTCCGAGTTGTCGAGTCGCCGAGTCGAGTCACCCTAGCCGAGTCCGAGCCGAGTCCGAGTCTCGTAACTATGGTTTGATCATTGGCATGTAGCAAATATTCCTTTGAAAGTTTTTTGTAAAGTTTCTTGGATAAAACTATACAGCTATTTTAACATCAACAGATTACACTCGGTAATCCAAAATTAGGATTAATTAGGTCTTGGCGTTGTCTCTGCTTAGCACTATTATGAAATCTAGGCAGATCTCGTTCAAATTCAGTCCAGTCCAGATTTTTTGAACCAACTAGATCTGTCCTATTAGATCTGGACTTCTCAATTGCTATAAAAATATTACCGAATTTTGGATTTCTGAATATTTTTGACCACCAGAACAACCTAATGCAGTTTTATTACATACTTAGCAAACCAACCTATCTTGACATAAGCAATCTAAATCTTTGCCATGTTTTGAAGACAAACCTGACCTGATTTGCCACATGTCTAAATCCAACCTAACATACTCTGTCTTTAACTAACTTTGACCTCTGAAAAATCAAATTAAAACTAGTACTATGTGCATAAGCTCTCTGGATAAGACAGTAAATTTGAATTGCATGGTTAGAGGTAATATCCTGGATTCATACGAGTGTAGTGAATTTGGCATTTTTTTCAAAGATAAATATAAAACACTAACTGCAAATAGGTTTTGCATTCAGTAAGGAGAGATCAAAGAACATTCATTTACTAATATTACTCCTTAAAATACTTAATGTTTATTCTCCTGCTCCACTTTTACCACCGAACAAACTTCTCTGCAAGGCTCCCGAAAGCTCCATTGACAATTCATCTCCTCCTCTCCGCTGATTAAAAAGGAACATGATGATCAAGAAAGGAAAGAAACTCCAGAGTACATCTACTATATATGCTTCCAAGACATGATAAAATATGGAAAGACTGTTGAAAAACTATTTAAAACCCATACTTACAGCAGTTAATATTCAATATAACAAATCACACACGACAGCTGGCAGTAATTAAAACACCAAACAGCAGAGCTGGGAGATTGGCTGGAAAAATAAAAAACTCTAAAGTAATTCTACTGTAGACACCTAGAAATTATCACTAAACCTGTGAATTTATTAAAACCCCCTTTTTCATCTTTGATAATTAATTATTTAAATTTTACTTAATGTCGTAAATTCTTCTATTAATTAAATAATCCAAATTATTTAATTAATTCATTTTAACCTTTTTCTGATACAAATAAATTAAATTCTATTTAATTAAATAACTTATTTTTCCTCTCACTTTTTGAATTAAATTTCTATTTAATCAAAAAGTTAACTCGGTTTTTTCCTCTTGCAATGAGATAATGTTTCCGTTATTTCAAAATGCATTTTCCTTTTCAAACTAACTGATTTTGTTGAAAAAACAGTTAATTTCCTCTTTCTCCTTCACTTCCGATCTTATCCCATCCCGTCTCATTTAATTGTAGCCATTGATCAAAATTAAAAATCTTCTAATTGGACCATTTAATTGTAGCCATTGATCTTATCCCATCCCGTCTCATTTAATTGTAGCCAATGCTTCACCTTTGTGAGCATCACCTAGATGCAATGAGTGCTAAGTGGACCATTCGATATCATGAGAGATGGGTTCTTGTTGAACCGCTACTCATGAAACATGGGTCAATGAGTTTGACTCGAAACTACACGGTTGAATCCTAATAGCAATATCATAATTTGACACGCTGTGGAAAAATACCTCCTCCTTATCAAATCTTCTAATCTCAACCGTCCATTTTCCATCCGTCTCTTTATAAATACCGCCATCATTTATCATTTTGGATCATCTCAGAAAATCTTGAATTTGTAGGCTATCGTGTTGTTGAGATAATTAATTTCTTCGATATTTTGCTGTCATTTACTTTAGGCTTTCATTATAGTTTACAAATCTGATGTCATTCATTACTTCATAGCAAATGGAGAAGAACAATGAAGGCGATTCAACCATGGTGTGAAGACTTGGGTAACTTCGTTATGTTGTTTAGAGTTTTCATAATAGGATTGTGCTTTATTGTTGCTTAGGGCTTTTTGGGTTTGATTTTATTGATTAATATTTTCTAACTTTGAATTTTCCTAAGCTACAGATGGTGAACCCGACGTGAACCTGGGAGATGAATATAGTTGGAATATGGGAAATGATTTTGCATGATGAATACTATTGATTTCTGACACTTTTTGAATGTTGTGCAGGATGATATCTGTTTGCGGGAATACTTTAATGGTTTCATAAGTTCTTAGTTTTTCTTCATTTGCAGAGCTGAAGTTATAACGCCTTATTTTTGGGGCCTTCTATCAAATAGTCTATTGCTTTGTGTATACTTTTACATTTGGCATTTATGTATTCCAATAAATCCATTTTGTGAGGCACCTTGTACGCACATAGTTTGTATGCATTTATGAATTCGGTCTTCTTTGCATTCTCTAAATCAGAATTAAGAAAATATTTATGCCAATAAATATTCTACAGAGGAAAATCTAGCTGGAGTTGATGAAGAAATGAAATTGCTACCTTTTTGAGTTCGTTCTGCACTTGGAAATCCTTATGTTGCAGTTTATGTGATTGTTTCCTCTTTGTACTTTCCCATTTCTTTTCAACCTTCTCACGTTTCTTCCCCATCATCGTCTTGTTGGTTCTCTTGCTTTTGGGATTTCTTGCCAGTTGAGGTAATCTTCGCTATCTTTCTTATCTTGAATTGATTTTGGCCACAATCCGAACACTTGGAAAGAGCTTCCCCCTCCTCCTTCATGGCCATTTTTTCTTCACAACTCAAATTCGTTTCTTTTGCATTTTTAGATTTTGAACTACATGATAATCATTCCTTGCTAAATACGGGTCATCTCAGACCTTAAGTCATTTACAACTTCCCATTCAATGTCAAGAGCATTGTAATGAATAGCGATTTGGGAAGTCGTTTTTCTCTAAGGCAGTTAGCAAATAGTTTCATGTATATCCTTCAAATTGTGGCTATTCTGGAAGTCACATTACTTTAAGGCCTGCAACCTATTCACAGGCCTTCTCCACAGTATATCCAAGTACAGTGGTATGAACTGTTCTCTAATATCTACAATAATCGGCCTGACAATCTCCCCAGTGTATTCAATGACCATGTCCCCTACTTTGTGTGGTTGTATACTTGATTTTACAAATGCTAGTCATTTCCTAAAGGTAACACACATGTGATCATATTTATCTGATATAAAATTTCGGGAACTATCCACATGTTGCCTACTATAATTCTGATGTGCTGATTCTTCAGATCATTTTTCCTTTTTGAAACAGATCGAACTCTTGTATGTGAATGCTTTTCTTGCTTGGGGGTGCCACTTGTTTGTCACTAGCAACATTATTGCTGCCCCTTGTGTTGCCACTGTCTTCTACCTTATTCGCCATGGATACTCATTAGCGGCAGGTCTTCTTGCGGTTGCCTTCATTCAGCATAGCCAGTCACAGATTTAGATCATAAAAATCATATCTGCAATCAGTGCGTTTGAACTTAATTCGGTTCCAGTAATTTATGTGGCTTTAAAATTAAATTTAGTTTTGATTTAGAAATATTAGCATAAGTTAATTTTTGGTTAATTTTAGTTAATTTGTGTTGGTTAGTTTTGGAATAATTTAGAATTTGTTTTGTTAGATTAATTCAATTTTGTTAATTAGATTTAGATTTTTTTAATTTAGCTTAAATTTAAGATTTCATTTTTTCTAATTTAGTTAAAATTTAGATTTTGATTTATTTTAGTTAGATTTAGATTTAGATTTAATTTAGATTAGATTTAGATTCAATTTAGATTTAGATTTTAATTTAAGTTAGATTTAGATTTTTAATTTAATTGTAATTTAGATTTAGATTTTAGATTTTTCTAAATTAGTTTAGATTTAAAATTTTACTTTAGATTAATTAGATTTTTTAGATTAAATTAATTTTGTTTATTAATTAGTTAGATTAAATGACGGTTTTCTTTTTGGTTTAGTTTTTTTTATTTTGGACTTGATTTTGTTGACTAAGCTTTTTTTCCAAGTTTGTTTGTCCAAGACTTGAAAAAACTAAAAAACATAAACTCTCGTTTGCCGAAGACTTGAAAATCAAAACTACTAATGGCATTTGGTGTAGGACATTCCTTGAAGATTTAATTTTTTAAAACCAATTGTTTTTTAGTATAGCAAACATTTCATTTGGTGCTTAAAAAGAACTTTGTTTGTCGTGTTTGGTGCACTTGCACATTACGTGTTACCTGAGCTAGTGTGTATGTATCCTCTCCCCTTGCACACTTGTGCAATCCGGAGTGACGAGAAATACACATTGGTCTCCTTTTTATTTTTAGTAGAGACTTGCCTAGGGATTTCATCACCCCAGGGTTTGACCTCAAGCACGTTTTCTGACAGGCTATATCAAAGGGGGGAGAACGAAAGTTGTACCCCAAGAACTGGCTAGCGTCATTCAAAGCCAAGCCGCTAGACCCTCGGTCCACCGAGACTTGTTGGTGATGAGAGTGGGAGAGGGCCTTGTTGTGACCTTTTTCACACATCGCCCCATTGCAAATGGGGACCCCCTAATTTTGGCTTTGCTTTTGGGTCATTTTGTCATTGTCTCTCTTTTCTACTGCCTGCTCTTCCGAGATGTGCTCCGCCGCTTGAACTCCTTAACGCGAAATTTTGGCCGAAGCCCAAAAATTAGGGTTTCTATCTTTCCGCCAATTTGAGGTCGGGCGAGGTAAATAAATTGAAAATA
>VDFB02156724.1:0-16885 GCA_007258455.2 Sequoia sempervirens | reverse complement strand
TGATGACTTATTGCTCTCTTTGGTGGTAAAGTTGCAAGTGTATCATCACTAACTATGCTCTTGTACTTATCAAGCAACCTTTGGACTACTTCTGGTAAGACTGTCTTTTCAGCCTTTTCTTCCTCTTTGGACTGCATCATGATCACATATCCTTCATTCCCTTGGTGTAGGTCCTTAAGGAACTCCTTACCACTGCTCAACATGATGTTTGGTGCCTTTGACTGTCCTTCATCCTCTTCTAACAGTGACTGCAACTTGAAGGTTCTTCCATCCTTCTTGAATGAGATGGTGTTCTCTTTCCCATCATAAATGGAACTTCTGTCATATTTCCATGGTCTACCCAGTAGTAGATGGCATGCATCCATGGGTAATACATCACAAACTAGCTTATCTTTATATCCTCCAATTGAAAATTCCACCGTTACTTGCTCATTAACCAAAACACTCTGCCCTTTGTTCAACCATGTGACCTTGTAGGGGTTATTGTGGGGTACCTTCTCCAATTTCAGCTTAGTTACTACCTCCTCTAAGATTATATTGTATGTTGAACCTGAATCTACAATGACTTTGCACACTTTTCCAAGTATCTTGCACCTTACTCTAAAAAGAGCTCTTCTTTGTTTAGGTTCCTCTTTGACTGGTTGCCTAATCAAAACTCTGTTAAACATTAGATTCTCTCCTACCTCAGATTCTATATGACTAATTTTAGATGCTTTAGGACTCATGGTCTCCTCTTGTGCATAAGCCACTCTCTTTTCATTGCTTGATGAAGATGCTTTCTCCTGCATCTATAAGTGTGGTGGGACCTTAGTTGGTTACAATACGATAACACTTCATGTTTGCAAAATAAGAATCCCAAGCCCTACCTACTTCTCTTTCCCTCTATTTCGAGCCCTCCTTTGGAGGTCCCTCTTCCCCTGTTAAATCCACCTCCTTGAAGATGTTTCAACTCCATGCTCTAAAGTGAGTTTTTATTCTCCTTGGTTTCTCTCTTTGGTCATTGCCTCCCTACCTTGGTAGCCACCACGCTATCCCTTTGATCTCTCGATCTTTGCCTTTGCCTCGCCCTTGAAGTCCTGGGATCTAGTTTCCTCTTGTTCATTTCCTCAATCTTGATAGCCAACCTGAGCAACATTGATGTACTATTTAGGACTCAAAAGAGCCATCTCTTCTTGATGTTCCATTTCAAGCCATTAAGATACCTAGCCACTTTGAGACTCTCATCCCTCTATCACATTAGACCCTCATACAAAGCTTTTGAAACTCTTTAGAATAAGTGTTTACATCCTGGCCTTTCTGCTGTAGACTTTGCCTCTTCTTGTGTAATTGAATCTCATAGTCATCTGGCATGTAGGCTTCTTTTACCTTAGCAACCATTCCTTTCCAAGTTGATATGGGTTGTTTGCCTTCTTTTTCCCTCTCTATCTGAATGAACTTCCACCATGTCAAGGCTGATCCTCTCAATCTTGACTTAGCAACCTTCACCTTTTGAGATTTAGTGACTCCATCACACTCAAAATGATTCTCCATGCCTTCTATCCAATCCATGACTAGGTCTACTTCCATCTTTCCACTAAAAAGTGGTATGCCTTTAAGTGCTTTCCCACTCAAGGCTTTCAATGCCTTCAAGAAAGGCTCCTCCTTCAAAACAGGGTCAGGTTCAGGGGTCTTATCTTCCTCTGCAACCTCTTCTTCTTTTGGAATTCTTCCCTCAAACTGTGCACTCCTCACTACTTCCTCAAGTTGGGCTATCCTTTCCCTCAATCGCCTATTATCTTCCTCCTTCTCTTCAACCATCTTGGCCAATTGTGCATTTGTCACCATGACGGTAGTATCACTTAAATCAACCTCTGACATATATTACTCTTTCCCAAATCTTTAGCCTGGCTCTGATACCAATCTAATAGGGAGTGCGGTTGGAGGAACCAATCACTAGTTCCTGCTCTAGGTCTTTCCTTATATGACCTCCTTGGTGCTTGGCTTCACCAATCTAACCTATAGGCCCCTACTCATGACTAGGTGCCCCTGGTTTGTCTGACCAACCTCTCTCCTACCAACATGCTATCCTTCTACCAAGCTAACCTTGGTGCTTTGCCACATTCTCTCCATTGGCCCTTACTCTTCCCTAAAGACCAAATATCCTCAACCTTCTATCAGATTATTGCAAGGGGTGAGAGGTGTTGTAAGGCTTCAAAATGATCAAACTAGGGTTCTTAAACAACCACAAGTTCCCAACTTACCATCGCTTTCACAAGGTTCCTTTCTTAGGGTTTGAAAGGCTAGTAGCCCTTGAGCCCCAATTAGGCCTGTCAACACAGTCAAACTGCACTTTTCTTCTAAACCCACTAAAGACTTAGGTTCTTTTGTTAAGAATTAGTGTTTCTCATGCCTACACCTCAAATATTTCTAGGGTTTTAGCCCTATACAGGCCGTACTCTGTCTAAACCCAACACTGACCCAAAACCTAGGGTTTTGAAACTTTTCAAAGCTGTTTCCAGATTGTCAAAGAACTCTCACTCCAGATGAACTGTCAGAACCTCCTCCTAACCTCCAAGCATAGCTAAGACCCTGAAGAAAATTCACAAGAAATAATTTCTTCAGTATCTCATTTCCCCTACAAGTTATGGATCTTTTTCTCCAAGTCTGCCCCAACCGGACCTGCACTGGCTCACCTAGGGCATCTTTTTGCTAGCATCTCCTTCACTCAACCAAAACCTACTAACTACCATATTTACAATGAAGGAGCCTAGACACTAATCCCGAAGTGCTGTACAAATTGTACAGTGGGGAAGTGCTCTAGAGCTCCATTCTTTCAAAACTGCTTGTTACAGGCCAGGAAAAGACAGTGAACTAACTATTTACAAATAAAAGATGGAAACAGTCTACAAAGGTAAATGAATAGCACACCAAGCTTGTATAATGTGAACACTACATACTACACACAAAATAATAGCAGGATCACTCCATTAAAGCTTAGTTTGAATGCAAAAATATAGAAAAACTATCTTTTGAACACTGTTTCCTTTAATTTACAAAAATGTCACTCAACAATAATACCTCTAACCCTGCCTCAGGGTCGAGTCATGCCTTAAATAGGCTTCCAAAGCAGTTGGGCTTCATGGGTCAAGCCTTTTAGATGACCTAGAGCAAACATTATAAAACACACTTTGTTTTCTAACCCTTTGCCAACTTTTGACAACTGAGCAAAATGATGTTATAAAACTATTTAGCACTTGTCAACTTCTTTCCCAAAATTCAAAATCAACCCAAAGCACCCAACACAATGGTCAACATGACCTTATGATAACACAACAAAATTTGAACTACCTTCTAGACTTTAGGAAAACCCAATGTTTCCCAGGTGCTCCTGCACCACTCTTGATCCCATGGGGGAATTGGTGCCAATTTGATGTGAAAATTGGCCCATTCCCAACTCCAATGATGCAAGCCTGATGAATGTTGATGAATGATCCACTTTGATGAAGAATGGTGAGTGCTCCAATAGAAAAATCTGCATAACCTAGCTATGAACCCAATGGTAATGGATAGAATTTACTAATGATTTGAGCATAGTAAGTTTACTCAAATTGTGGATGATCAAATAAGGAGATTACCCACTTATTTATAGAATGCTAAGTTGAGGAGATGATCAAAATAGAGCAATGTGGGACTAAGAATTAGCCAATGGAAAAGTGCCACTTGTCAACTTGTGAATGGATGGAGGATGTGCAAGCTTTGAAGAATGTGCAAAGAGGGGGGAGATTCAAATTCAAAATATGGCTTGAAGGATGAGGTGAAAGGTGAAGTTAATGCACATGGCTCAAGAAAAGGACATGTAAGAGATTTTAAATGCTTTGTTGGAAGGGACAAGTCCTTTTGAGGGGAGATTTCAAATTTGAGGAATATTCCCACTTGGATGCCTTTTTTGAATGAAAATAGATGATTTATAAAACAATTAAATTGATTTTCATGTGCAAGTTGCAAAATATAGAGGATTTGATAGATTAAGACTAAGATTAATTAGGATTTGATTAATTTAAAGGAGATTTAGCTGATTTGACCATTTTGACTTAGATTTTAGGATTTAAATAACTCAAAATGAGAAGAGAATGATTTAGACTTAGTTAAATAAATATTTTTGATTTATTTAACCAAAGGGTGATGCTAGATTAAATTAGATAAATGTTTGATTTATTTAATTTAATTAGATGAACTTTAGAAATTTAATCAAATAATATGGATTATTTAATTAAATAAAGATAGGAAGATGAAATGACCTAGCTAATTACATAGAGATAATGATTTAATTAAATCAAGGGATTTATTTAATTAAAAGGGGAATTATGATGACTTTAATCAAATAAGGCTATTCGATTAAATGGTTAGACAGAGGGATAATTCAGGATGAAGTGATGTTAGTAGATTAGGAGTGCATGTACATTTTATGTGTCTACACATGTTTTGTTTGTAACTTAACATGTTGCTTTGTAGGATCAAGCACCTATAAATCCCCTTTTACTGTCAAGCTTGCCCAACAAGACTGAGCACCTCATCAAGATTTCCTTGTAGGATCGAGAACCTATAAGGGCCTTTCACATCAAACTCTTTAGGACTGATCACTTGTAGAGTCCTTTCATGTCAAGCCTCACATGATCGAGAACTTGTGGTGCTCCCATTGCAAGACCGAGAACTTGTGAAGCTCTTTCTTTCTGTAGGAATGAGAACCTGTAGAGCCTTTGTTCTACTTTTGTAAGACCAAGAACCTATGGAGCCAAGTTTGCAGGTTCAGGTACCTATAGAGCCATCTCTCTCTCTTTCACTTCAAGGTTGCCTTGCAGGACCAAGAACCTATAGAGCTATCTCTTGCAAGTCTAGGTGTGCTAGATCAAAGATCTGCTTTCTCAATGGTTAAGGTATATTCTTTTCAATCTCTTTCTACTTTACTGTGCATTCACATTGACACATATGCTCGCTAAAATGGGGGAAAAATGTAATGGCACAAATTTGCACCTAGGAAAATTCTCCATTTCATCACCCCTACCTTAGAAAAAGTAAATTTGATGATGCAATAGCCTTCATTGACACCTTGCTCCATCCACCTGGTCACATATTTTTGCATTGATGGAGGAATCTCTGTTGGGGACACGTGCACGCTGTATATATGTTCATGAACCACACTGCCATCCTGATAGGATTCTTTCCCTTGGAATTTGTAGAGATGTTACATTTCCTATTAGGTGCGAAGTGTAACGTCTCCTGCCTCCTTGACCAATGAAATTCAAGCCTTCTACCTCCCTTTTTCCAATTCAAATCTATCAATTCTCATTCCTTCAATCTCTCTTGGATTCTTTCACTCTCTTGGACTCTCTCTTGCATTATAGCTCATTCTACTCTCATTCTCTTGCTTCTACACCACTTCTCTTGGCTGCAAGCTCTTTATTTTGGCTCCAACACCACATTCTTGTTGCAACACCACTGCTACTAGAGGATAGTCAAGTTTCTTCCTTCTACTATTAGCCTTGAGTGCTCATAGTTGAGAAGGTGATATTGTTATTTGTTGTCCATTTGCATCATCTTGTTTATTGAGTAGCATTCTAGTACTTGGCAATACTATTTCCTTTCTACTTTCTCCATCTCTTTCTACACTTTGTGGCTATCTGGCTGTTCGTAGAGGTGGGAACACCAAAATGAGGGTCTAACTAATGTAGACCTCAAACACAACCTAACATTTTTCTTGTTTTCATGTGTGTAGATGTTTTCAAGTGGAGCTACTTGAAGAATCAACTCGTGGGTAGAAAGGTACATTTTTTCACTCTCTTTGTCATTTCTAGAATAACTTATTTCTAGCATTCCTTGTGTTGTATTCACAATTTTTGTACTTTTCTCACATTTTGTTAAAGTATAAAACTTAAACAATTGGATATTTAAGTAGGCTTAGATTGTGTTTTTGTCTATTCTCTGGACCTTTGTTTGTACAGGACACCAACGCATCCCTGAGACACCAGTGCGCCATGCTAGAGTCTGAGATCCATGCTACCATCCTCAAATAATGAGTTTTTTGGGTAGTAGGCCAAACCTTTGAAGCTAGCTTTTTCGACCCTGTGAACATCTGGTTTTAGTAAAAGGATAATGACAAATTATTTTCCATTCCTTTTTAGCCTTAGTACCTTGTCCTTTTAAATCTATTTAGCAAACCTGAGGTGGTTTAGGGTGGCTCATTCCTTGGGGATCTCCTATGACTTGGAGTCTCAAGGGTAGCAGGCCCCCATTCTCTATAATTCCATACTAATTTTCTTCGTGTAACATAATTATATGGAGTTAGGAGCTTAATTTGAGATTTCCCCATTGCAAGAACACAAACCAAGCAAAAGAAAACAATCAACCACTGCAAGATTACCCCCCCCCCAAATTACTTAATCAAGACACCCCCAAGTAATATATGATTTGGAACTTTATACTTAGTGTGATTATAGGTGCCACTTGTCGAAAAAAGGAGAAGTGGACTCGATCTTAGAGCATGCAGATGGAAAATTTGGTCACAAGCTCAAAGTAAATTTTTTACATAGAATGAGATCAATTTGATCACACCACTGGAAAGTACACAAAAAATTATGCACTTTAAAAAACAATCATACAAAAATGTTACCATAGGAGCAAGAATGGAGCCCCAAAAGTTCTGAAAATGAAAATGACTCAATAACACTTGTGAGAATCTACAATTTTTGGAAAAATTAGGCACCAAAATCAAAAATCAATTGCACCACTATGTAGGACATGAAATTCTACCCCAAAGTAAAAATTGCTTGAAAAATGAATGTCTTGAGCTTGAATTATGGGTGTTTGAAAATTTCCCCCTAAAACCAAAACTACAATGGAGAAGAGGGAGAAAATATTCAAAAGGTGTTGACGTCATTGCTGAAGCAATGATGATGCAAATAATTTGTGAGATAAAATTTGACAGATAGGGGGCCATCATCGGGATGTATGGTCCTCTGAAAAAATATTCCACATTCCAAAATATGCCACTGCTTATTCTTTTCCCAGCGAGGAATGAAATCTTCACGAAATATTTTGAATTATGGTGGTAGAAAAGGCACCAAAAATAATTTACAGTCATTGTTCTGAATGTGGGGCTTGCCATTGGCAGGTGAATGAATATTTTTTTGCATGGCTGCCCTACAGGCGATGTACCTTGTACAGGCAAGGTACGACCCATGACTGAAATAAATCTATAGAAAAAACAACAATATATATTTTTTATTTTATATTGAATTAAAAAAATTTAAAAGGATTTTTAATGAATTCAAAGTTTTTAAAACAAAATTTCACCTTAGAATTTATTTTTTGCACATGCAATTTAATTTTTTTCCTCTACAATTATGGCATTTGTACGACCAAAAAGGGGAGATTTTTTCCTCAACCTTTGGGTAAAGTGCTTGGATTTTCACGATTTTATAGTCAATCTTGGGGTTTTTGAGCCTCCTGGACGTGATGGAAGGGTCAAACTTGACCCAAAATTCTCTAAAATTGTAGCTACCTCCTAGATCTGGTAACCACACTTCAACTTCAAACCCTCATAGATCTGGCCTCATATGTCTGAATTGGACAAAACAAAGGTAAAAATGACTTGCTCAAACCCTTTGATCTCAATGGTGAGCTCAAACTTGCACCAACAAGCTCTAATTTGAACCTGAAATACAAAGCCACAAAGAAAAAACCCCCAAATCTGGTATTTCTTTCAAGCTTTTTTTTATCTCTAGATCATTATTCAATGCAAGAGAAAGATCAAACTCAACTTTTCAAGATACACAAAAATTTAAAACCTCGATCTCTTAATAAAGACTAACAAGAAGCAATCCCACAAGCTCTGATACCATGTAAGAGTTGATATAGAATAATTCTACACCATGCAAGATTTGATTGAAGATTATGGCCACCCAAGATCTAGGAACTTCATGAAAGCACAAGAGAGATCAATATACAATGCTCAAGATTGAAATAGAATTAAATCGAATAGAATTTGATTAAATGAAAATAGGGTTCCACCTTTTGGGAGATAGAACTTAGGATCTATTTCACACTTTAATCATTGGGAAACCAAGATCCCTCAACCAAGTGACTCAATTGAGGGAAGGACTAGTGGTTTCCTTGTGTTATTAAATGGGGGTTCACCATTAAATGAAGCTTCAAAAGAACAATGAAAACTCTATGCAAAAAAACATAGAAACTTAAGAGCATGAAATCAGACTAATAAACAAAGAGAAACAAAAATGTACTTGGAGTGAAGATGACTAAACAAGATTTAACAACCCTGAATTTTTTTTTTCTAAAGCGCATTGGAACTCATACACCAAGTTGGGAAATTTAGTCCTACTATAGGAATTTGGGAAAAATCTATAATCTCCCGATGACTGATCAGAATCCACTAAAAGATGCCAAAAGGGCTATATAGGGACTCATACACCCAAGGTGGAAATTTAGTCCCATTATTAGGGTTTGTTCAATATTTCTTTAGAGTCTAGTGATCTTCTATAGCTTTCGTCTTGTTTGATCTTTAGGTCTGAAAAGTTTGAATTCCAATCTATAGGTGAGTTTCCATGAAGATGAAAACTTCTTGACAACTTTGTCTTCAAAGGATCTTCAAGCTCCAAAACATGTAGATCTGCAATCACACATCAAGAGAGAAAAATGTTGTTTTATTAGTGGATAGGGGTTTGCATTGGTCAAACCCCGCTTTGGTAATTAAAACTTGAAATGGAATAGAAAAGCATGAAGGAATGATGAATGAACAAATGTAATGTTGCAACTCACCAAACCCTTGTAACAAAGGTAGAAAACTTGTTTGAAATGGCTCCAATGGATGTGGATCTTGACTCTTGATTGTTGATATGAAATAATGTCTTTGAATGCTTGCTTGAATCATGAAAACCAACATCACAAATGTTAGCTCACAAACACACATGATGCATGAAGAATTTGACATGATTCTTGAATCTTGAATGTTGCTCCAAATGCTTGATGATTTTCTCTTGAATGCTCTTGTAAAATGCTCACTTGAATGCTCATAAGATCACTTGAATTTTCTAGGTGACTTGTAAACTTTCTAGGAGAAATTATGTGAAATAACCTTGTATTTATACTTGTTTATGCCAAATTTCCTAAAATTACAACACTACAAGCCGACATCAGATCTAGGATAATAAAATCCCACCAAGAATTTGAATTAAAAATAGGTTTTTATTAGAGTGGGACTCATACGCTAGGTTGGACATTTGAGTCCCAGTGGCTCAAACCCAAGACACAAACTCCAAGAAGTGTTAAGTTTAATGCAATATTTAAAATTAGGCCCTGAGAACTAGGTGGGACTCATACACCCAAAGGGGCATATGAGTCTCGAATCACTAGATCGGGAACACATAACTCAAACATTAAACCATAATTTTCCATTTGTTAAATGTCAGTATTATCCTCAAAAAAATGCATTTAATTAGGCTTGTGGATGCAAAATAGGACTAATTAAGGCATGAATAGACCTAATTTTAATTAAAAGGGGCCAAAACTTAATGTGAACATGTAAGACATATTACAACACTAAATTAAAGCATTACTTAGTTCATTTTATTAATTCCAAATTAAGTGAGGAAAAGGGATACTTTCCTTGTCACTACATCTAGCCCCCACTTTAGTGAGAGGATGACCTTGTGTCAAACTCACACTAAAGTTGATGAGTTCACATCAAGAGGGGTCCAAGTGTACCAACACTAGTGAGATAGGATGACAACGATCAAGAGGGTTGCACAAGCCCCTAGGATTAAGATCCTATGGAAAACCAACATAGGCACAAAAGAACACACATGTGAATGATGTATGAAGCAACACAAATACACTGCCAAAGACATAAAAAAGAAAGAAAAAAGAAAGAAAAGAGGGTGGATCAAGCCTTGAATATTTGTCTAACATGATGTGGATCAAGCCTTAGCTGTTTGTCCAAAAAATATTTACAAGTGGAACATGATGCCCACTATGCAAACAAAACGCACGCTCACACGGGCTAGTTGAATCCAATATCCACTAGGTGAACCCCTAGTGAGACACATATGCATGCAACCGGTATGTGCCCACATAGGAAAGTGGCTATGGGAAAGTCATGCCTATGATCGGTTCCCATATGTACTAACCATATGAAAGCTATACCCCCTGATAACTTTGATAAGGCACCACACAACACGAACAATATGATTTAAGAGTCAAGTAAAACTTCGTATGCTAACACCCATGAACAAGCATGATGGATCCACAAGCAAGAAAAGTGTGTTATGCAAGGTGGCCATATAACAACTATTGTAAATGTAAAATAGTGTAAGGTACATTCAAAGGGGTTTTGCTTAGTTCATGTAAGGTCTCAATTTAAGGAACATCATGCTTAGTGTCTCCAAGAGAGGACTAATCAAAAAATAGAAGATTCAAAACTTAGGGAATGCACTCAACTTGGCATTACCACTAAGAGGAATATAATATGCTAAGAGAGATCATGATCTTGAAGGACATCACACCTAATGTCTCCAAAAAGAGAAAGATGCATTGCATGAAGTAAGAAGACCACACAATGAAACATGAGTTGTAATTGAAATGTAAAAGAATAATGCCAATGTATGCCCCCACTTTAAATAAATTTCTAAACACCATGTTGTGAGAAATTAATTTAAAGTAGAGAATGATAAATGCTAACAATACATGAGAGCTTATTTAGAAATCCCTATGCCAAGTCATATATTTCCAAATGAAGCTACGTCATGAAAAGGAGTTGCCCCCAAAATGAAATCCCAAAATCACATAAGGGATCCATGAATTCAGGGTTAGTATATCTTTGCTACAATGTTGTTAGAGAGCTTAGAAACATAATCATTCCCCAAATTCTCATGGATCAAGGAAGAATGACACAAAGAGAGCGAAAACAAAGAAAAGATTTTGGGTCAACATGGAAGATACCTAAATATCTCGATGCCTTGCGTCATCCATAAAAGGAAAACACAAGATAAAAGAAAAGATAAAAGATAATATTTTGGGTCAACATGGAAGATACCTAAATTTCTCGAAGCCTTGCATCATTCCCAAAAGGAAAACACAAGACCAAGAAAAGATAAAAGGTTTACTACATATAGAAGAATGTAGGTACAAATAGAGGAATGTCACAAAGAGAGATTCATCAAACAAAACGGTACGAGAGATCACATTATGCACATGCAATCACCCACATAACATGAAAAAGAACAAAGACAAGACTAGTAAGGCACATGCAAGTCAACCTATAGCAGGTCATTTGTATCCCAATCTTGTTCATCGTATATAGAAGGCAGACAACTAGCCAAAGGGATAATAACAAGTGTCAAACTAGGGGAAGCACCAAGTTCAACACTCTTCTTAGGAGAATTGTCATTTAAGCTCATAGAAGAGGAAAATAATGTATTCAATTCATCATGCACTTTTTCATCAATCTTAGCAATCTCATCATCATCATCTAAGTTAATCACAACGGGAGGTCGAATGATAATTTCCAAATAAGGTGCTAGTCCTGGTTGTGGTTGTGATATATGATATTTTTGTTGTGGCAAAGAGGGAGACTCATCATGTATCGTTTCACTGAGTTTGGATGTTGATCTCGTTTTTTAATTTCTTTGTTTAACCTTCGAGCAATAGCACTCTATGCCTAAGCTCTCTAGCTTTTTTGTTTCTTTTGGTATGATTTTCAAGTTGTGTTTGTGTAGGAGTGGGTTTATCAACCATAGGTTTCTTTTCTTCCCTTAGAGGAGGAACGAAAGGAACCATGGGAGGCTATTCAACCACTTTCTCTTTAGCTTTGTAAAATTGTTTTATCTTAGGAAGCACGACATGATTATTTTGGTTGTCGCTTGGTCCTTTGTAGGATATAGGTAAAGTATTTGTCTTGGGTTGGTCTTGGTTACTTGGAAGGATTTTTGGTTCAATCATGGTTTCGTCAAGGACAAGAGGCTCAATCATTGGTTGAGACATATTTCGAAGGGACAATTTTTCTATGTGTTTTTCCTTAAATTTTTGGTAGGGTTTCAAAAATAAATCTTCACAAGGTTTAATAGGTTCAATAGGTTTGGGCCAAAATAAATCCAATGAAAAATTCCCATGGGACACAAGATTAAAGCCACTATGGTGTATAGTAAAGATCTCATTCTCAAAGGGAAACTTTAAACATTTATGCATGACTGATTGGATGACTTCCATGGAGTGTAGCTATGGATAATCAAGCTCTCAATGGAATTGATCCTGGATGTCAAGATGATGAAAATGACAATAGGAATTTGATCTAAAGTTAAGAGGTAATGGCTTATTAGGATTAGGAGTTCTAATGGGAGGTAAGGAAATCAAGTTCTTTTCTAGAAGTTGCAACATGATGCTATGGAGGGTATTAGGTAAGGGAGTAAATTCTCTAGCTGGATCCCCAAATGTAAAAGGATTTGTCTTCTTTATAACAACCACTTGGGTATCAACATGTTGGGTCGGTTGAGGGGGATTTAGTTGAAGAAATACTTTATTCTATTTCATAAAAGGTTGGTAATTGTTTTAGGTTGTGGATTCAAAATTTTTAGGATGGCTAGAGGTGGGTTTTGTTTCACGACTACTAACCAAGTTTTGATAATCACGAAGGGAAGTACACAGGGGTATGAAGGAAGGAAATTTAATCATACCAAGCTTATCTTGCATCTTAGTTTGTAATTTCTCAATGAACATCTGTTGAAGGTGAGGATTGGGAATCTATATGTCGATTTGGGAATAAAGAAATTGGTAGCATGAAATGAAGTCAGTAACCTTTTCAATATCCTTTTGCTTACATCTCATCAAATAAGCTAAGGTCATATTAGGAGTCATGTGCAGTTGGAAATGGTTGATAAAGGCCTCAACAAGTTCATTGAATGAACAAATTGAGTTATTTGGTAATGAGGAAAACCATTCTAAAGTGGTATCTTTCAAGGACCTAGGGAAAAGCTTAGCCAAGAGCTTGTCCTCAAGGAAAAAATCACTACATAAAGATGTGTAAGAAAAAACATGGTTAGAAGGATCTACTTTCCATCCATATTTCTAAAATCTAGGAATCTCTATACCTTGTGGTATCTACGTTCTTAATATTTGCAAGGATAAGGGATTTATTTTGACATAGTATGATGTTTGGCCATTAGGATTTTGGTTTATGGTGGAAATTTATCATTGAAGGGATGAATTTTTTTATAAAATTTGGTTAAGGATGGCGTCATTGGTTGCATTTTGGGATGGAGGTGAATATGGTGGGGGTGTATATGTTTGAGCGGGAATTGAATGGAATACTTATGGGAGGTAAAGTGGTAGGAGATATGATGTGAGATGCCACAAAGGTATAAGGATTGCTAGTGGAAATACCCAAGGTAGGAATGACATTCTAGTAGGTTACATCATTGTGGTAACTTGAGGGTTGGTGTAGGTAGGAATAGAGGAAATGGTTGTAGGAGGAATTTGGGTTCCTCCTTGACTTTGATCATTGTTCGAAGTTTGAGCACAACTAGTCATTGAGGTAATATTTTTGCCAAAAATCTGAGCTATTTTACACATAATATCTATTCATTTTTTGCTTTCAATCATTTGGTGTATGTTATCTATGGTAGGAATAGCGGTGTTGGAAATGTTTTATATACTCACTAGGTTTTGTAGGTTTTCCAATTCTTCATGGATTTGGATTATGTTTTCTTGAGGAACACTAGCAACCATTGTTTCAACACTTGTCATACTACTTGAAGGTAAAGAGTTGTCAAGGGTATGGTCCATACCTAGTGAGCTAGTGTCAACACTATGAGTGAAAGAGCTAGATAAACCAAGATCTATGATGAGTGTGTTATTGTGGGATGACATGAGTCTCGAACTACATCTCCCTATAGTATTAGCAATAGGACACCAAGTTATAAAGATCATGCAAAGGATAGTTAGTGAATGAAAGATAAATAAAATGAACACAAGAAAAATGATATGCTTTAATTCCAATTCTTACACTTAAGATGAAACCAAATTAAGCTAGATCTAATTAAATGAATGGATCAGAAACTCAAAAAATTGAAATAGAGATCTGACAGCAATAAACATAAGCATAGAAATGAAGTTTTAAATGTTGTACAATGTAGATTTAGACTTGATTAGAGACTAAATCACCCAAAGGGGTGAATGAGTCCCATTTAGGGTTTTTGGAAGGTTCAAATAGTGGAAAATAGACAACACAGAATGCCCATAAATCTAGAAAAATAACCTATACAGGGACTAAATCACCTAGGTGGGTGAATGAGTCCTAGATTAGGGTTTTTAAACTAAATTAAGCAAATTCTAAGTTGATTTTAAAATTTCTAAGTTGTATGCTCACTTGACTATTTTCTACTATAGATTTCCAATGAAATTCAATGATGCAAGATGCAAAAATGCAACTTCTATGCAATTTTCACTAATGCAATATTTAGAAGCCTTAGATGTAATCCAACTAGAATGCAAATATAATGAAAAGTTAATGCGACCTAGTCTAGAACTACAATGTTATCCAAATCAAAAATTCAACGGTCCAAAGGTCAAGTTCACCAAAATGATTAAATGAAAATAGGGTTCCACTAATGAGCCTTAAATATGCTCATAGTTTGAACTTTTGATACTCTTACTTTTGTTATTAATAGTTGTTTAAATTTGTTGATTAAAGACTTTTCGGGTGGTATCCTGTAGCAATGAATTCCATATTCCTGTAGCTTGACAACTTCATTAATTACCTTTTTGACCTCCCGCATGGCTGATGTATGCTTATGATTTTGGATAATGGAATAGGATTAACATGTGATTAATGAATGGATGTTGTGTCACTTGTGTCTATGCTTTCCTTCGCCTCTGTCATTTATTGCAGGTTGTTGGAGGGAGCAGAAGTTGATCAAGCGCAAAGAATCTCGGCTCCGTTGAAGAAGTTGTTCCAGTAATAACTCTTTGACCGAATCTTTGGGAAGGAGCTTTAACGGTCCTTTGATCTAGGGAGTGTGTAATGCTATATTTTCTTTATCGCCATGAGCGATAGATCTCATTTATGAATATCCGCTCGCTGGATTCGTAATGTATTTATGATCATGACTCCCTCTGTTAATTAGTTAGTTGTCTTTTCCATTAAAAAAACCATTCCTCCTGCGTGAGTGAATGAGGATGAAATAGTATGTTTTAAAATTAAGTTGAATAAGTAATAGAGTTATGTGTTAAGTTTTATTTTCAAACAGAGTAATCAATGTATCCTGATTCTAAGTATGAATAAAATTTGATGAAGCTTTGAGTCAACTTCTTGTGTAATCTAGTTGATGCTTGCTAAGGGGGCCCACTTAGTAAGTATTATGTAGCAAGTTGTTGTAGTTAACTGTTCATTTCATGTTGATTACTAGTTAGAATCTATTTCTGTAGATTTCAACACAAACTCAGCGTTGTATTGTTCCTGTAGCATCGGGAATCCATCCCTGTGTCTGTTCCTATAGCATAAGGCCAGTTCACAGTTTGTCCTTTAATAATAGCTGCTATGATTTTTGTTTTAGTCGAGTTGTGTTTGAGTTAGAAAGCTTTGCGTTGCACTTCTTTTAAGTATTTGTTTTCTAAAGATAATGACTGGAAACTAGTTCTTAGTGCACATACCGTGCTGCTCCGTTTCAAGTATACGTCCCCTGGTTTGATAAAGTAAATGAGTGACCATGAGAAGATGTTAGTCACCTGTTGGAATGTCCAATTCCCAGGTTTAGTTCTGTTGTGACTTTTATATCCTTTTGTGGGCGTGACCATTTTTGGCGCCGTTGCCGGGGACGGTGTCAATCTAAGAACCTGCTATAGTCATCGTTTGTAGTAGTTTAGTCAGTTTTTCAAAATATTTTAAAAATACCATTCCTTTTCATTGCATGCATAGAAGGAGAGACGCTAAGGGAATATTTCTCCCCAACATACCATTCATTATCAAGAAAACTGAACTAGCTTATAGCCTATTTGAGGACGAAGGAGACTTAGATATTGACCCATTTACTGAAGATTTGTGTGCTGACTTGTTATTTGGCCCATTTGACGAAGACCTTGAAGAAAATCCATTTGTTCCTATATCTGGTCAGGTGAACATGGCTCATAATCCACCGAATCAACTTCCTACTTTTGAATTCCCCATTACTCCTCAGCAAAACAATGACAACCTTAAGAACATTTCATCTTCATTACTTCCCAAGTTCTATGGCTTAGTCACAGAATACCTAGAGACCTTCTTGTTCAAGTTTGATATCCTCTGTCGTAGTTATGACTACACTTCAGACGTCCACAAACTGAAATTGTTCCCTGCTACCTTGAAGGAGGGATCTCTCAGATGGTTCATGAGTCTAGGAAGGGGTGTTGTCGATAGTTGGCTAGTCATGCAAAAAAAATTCCTTGAAAAATACACGGAATATTGTAAGAGTGGCAGTAAAGGTGATGACATATTTTGAATTCAACAGAAGGAAGATGAAAGTCTGGAGGATTATATATCAAGATTCCTGTTTTCTCTGAAGAAGAATTCAGACCATACTCTTAATGAAGAATCTCATAAATTACTTTTTCTAATAGGAATCAATGATACTTGCATAGATGCCTTGGACCTAATGGGAGGCGGTGACATCACTCAAGCATCTTGGGATGATCTCATGAAGATATGTCTCAATTACTCCCGAGCAAATGTGAAGAAGGGTCGAGGTCATCAAGCTACAGTGGGAAAGTCTTCTTCCAGTGGAGTTTCACGGATGGAGATCACAAATTTGTTGTCTGATTTCAAGCAGGATATCATAAACATGGCTACACAATTGGATACTATGCAAGC
>VDFB02156723.1:0-31206 GCA_007258455.2 Sequoia sempervirens | reverse complement strand
CTCTACCCTTAACCCTTAAACCCTTGGACCCCCTACCCTATATCTCTCTCCCACTCACCCCCCTCTCTCTCTGAAGTATCTCCCTCCTACCAAGGATTAAATTTGATGGTCGAATTTACCTGTCAACAATTTTTTTAATTACGGTTATCTATTCAAGGGTGCCCTTAAAACATTATTATATACCTTAGTGTATGTAAAATTATATATAAATCAAACATATATATCATTATAATTCGACATGAATTTTCATAGTTTATCCAAAATATCTCCTTTTACAATCTTTTTAAAATTTTGATTATATTCTACAGAAAAAAATCTTTAAATACAGTCATATGGGCATCAAATTTAAGTTATCATTTAAAAATAATATAAATAATATCTATATTAATATTAAAAACAAGGTGTTCGGTCGAACCTATTTAAATTATTTTTTTTAATCCCATGTGTGGGTGGTTCGGTCGAACCCCTGTTCGACTGAACATTTCTAATTTGTTTGACCGAACACTTGTTCGGCCGAACCCATCTTTTTTCATCCTTGCTTCCTAAGGCACCAGAATTGCTGAAAATTTTGTGCTTCGAAGCTCGATTTGAGAATGAAAATGGAGGAGATCTCAAAAACCCAACTAGTATCGAGTTCCCCTCAAAACGAGCTATCCAACGAATATAATTTTAGTATGTTTTGATTATATTATCTATCTATTTTTTAAGTTTTATTAAATATAGGTTTTTCACTGAAAACAAAACTCTTTGTTTTGCAAGTGGAAAATAGAAGATTATCAAAAAAAAAAAAAATTTAAAATATGAGTGCAATCTTATATTGGAGTCCTTTGATCCAACAAAAAATCGCATATACAATAAAAGTTATGTGTTATACGGTCGTGTTATGTCTGAATTGTAATTGATTTGACTTTGAAACTTGATTAAAGAAAAAATATTCAATAAAAAACTATCTAACCAAGTGGAAGCACTAGATATCAGAGTTATAAATCTAAATTTTAAAGAATTGTAATTTTATCTTTCAAGAAAAAAAAGTTATGCGTTATACGGTGTGCGTCACTTTTTAAAAATGTTTTTTGAAAAAAAACAATTTTCATGGGAGATGGAAAAGAAGTGCAATCTGATTTCAAAAAAAATGAAAAAAATATTTTTAGAATCTACAGACAAAATATGACAAGACTCTAGTTTGCATCATCTTCAAATTCCTTACTGTTTAATCGCTATAGGTGCCCGAATGTGGATATTGTGTTAAAAAAAATATATCAGTGTCCAGTTTGGCCAAAAATTGTAAACCACTATTATGGGATCACCCTGTGATTATTTTTTATTGACAAAGACTGAAACATAGTGTAATTAGTGAGAACACAGAAAATAGAAGGCTGAAACCATCATCAAACGTATAAGGCATACAAATTTGAGGTTCCAATAACAAACAACAGCAGCATTAGGACATTTTATAATCATATCATAGTTATATTTTGAATCAAACTGCAATAATTGATTGGGTGGTGCAAGAGAAAAACATGGCTTGAACATACTTGGAACATAATTACATCAGCATTATCACATCTTATAATCATATCACTGTAAAACTCCGTCCCGCAACCTAGAGGACTATGCAATACCGCGGAAGCACAATTAATTTTTTTTCTTAAAATTTAAAACAAGACGAGTAAAGTTTCCTACTCTAACCACATACATCCTCTAGGCTACGTAACGCGTCTACATGTGAACACAATTGCTTATAAAATTTAACCAACCATAACATATAAATTTTAAACTCAAGATACAACTTACAACAAAGCATTAAACCATTATAAGATAAAGCTAACACATAGAAATGTATTGAACATATTTCCACATATACAACACCATTAAATCCAATAATGAATAGATCATAAACATTATTACAATTACATCACAAAGGTTCACCTCGATACAAATGAGGTATTACAATTATACATATAGATCCACAGTTACAATGAAGAAGGAGAAGAACAACTCCAGAGAACCACACGAGCTCCTCGAACAAGAAGATTTTGCCATCATGAACGGAAGAGAAACTCAACAATATAAGATGCACGCCACCCAACCATCTGGTACCCGTAGGCCCAGCCCCCGTGCTAGGAGATAGTAACAGGAAACCAAGACAACCTATTACCTCTAGACACAGGCAATATACAAAAATACTCACAGAATATATAAATAAGAATTGGGTCACATTGCTTCCAGAATCACAAAATCAATTACCAACATAATACAGTTAACTGGTTGTTGACATAGGAGGAGTGTCATCACAAAGGTTGCATTGGTTATCCAAAGGAGATCTTCTAGGTCCCGGCCCTCTCTCTAGGGTTATCCTGATAACCTCTTACGATTCTGGCCCCATATGCACACTAGTGCGGAATCGGTTATCTTTCAAGAGGACAAGATAACGATCTTGCCATTCCAGGTCTTCCCGACTCATCTCAAGTCTCGTACAATCCCTTGAGCCAATGAGCGAGGCTAAATATCTTGTTATATGTGTTAAGCTAATAGATTATTTAATTCCCACTGGATTATACTGACTTCCACATGAGTTGTCCTGGGACCACTTTGTGTCCCGGCCCTCGCTGAAAGCCACTCCCCTATCGACAACACATAACTCAAACTACATGTCAAGAGTAGACAGTGCACTAAGAACTGATAACAAAAAAACCAATACACCTCAAAAGGTAAAACATCTTGACGGATGTCCAATATAGAAAACCCAATACGTGCACTACCCAAGAGACTCAAAGGGTGAACTAAAGTTACCACAACCCTTTCACAATTATGACTCTGGAAGACTTAGATTCACATATTGACATATATTTCCCCCAGTACATAATTACAGAAACATGTGTCTTTCAAATACAATTCAACAAAATAACAAATCTATCTTTCGGATTTCCTAAATCCATTACAATCAATTCTTGCATATTAAAATACATCATCCAAACATTATTTCAATTTAATAAAATAATAATTAAATAATTAAATATTCCACTTCCAAATTTCAACTGCTCTTAATACTTAACTCAATTTCCTTAATTAAATATATGATATTTCTAATTAAAACGTCTACTTGTGCATTGCATGCATTAATTAACAATATAATATTTCTTTTAAATAAATAAATAAATATATATTATAATTACATAATCTAATTATTATTTTCTAATGTTTATTTTAAAATATCAAATTGTGCATTTTAAACAAATAAATAAATATATAAATATAAATTAACAATTTTCAGACAACCCTAATCATAAACCCAGTACTTGTGACTTTAATAACTTTTGTTTTCGGATCTGAGTTTCTCTGAAATTTTTACTAAAGGTGGGAAATTAAATCGTCTAAAACATATAAAAAATTCAGCCCTACCCAGTTTGTAAATTTTTAGTTATGATTAATTTAGTGACACACTCTCTCTGCTGTTTTGATTTTCAAATTACTGGAGGTTTCTAAATTTTGATTTTCAAATTACCAGAGGTTTCTAAATTTTGATTTTCTCAGAAGATTTCATTTTCAATCCTACAGAGGTTTTCCTAATTTCTCAAATACTTCCTTTTAAATTTTCTATCGTGTTAAAAATCTTTCCCTACAAAGATCTAAATCTTCAACGGTAATTTATCATTTCCTACAGAAGAATAAATTATGTTTTCACAGGAAGAGGTTTCTAAGTTTTGATTTAAATTCAACAGAGGTTCAATAATTCCACTATATTTTCCTCCACTATAATTTCCTCTTGTATAAATCTATTTCGAATAAACAAATTTCACAGAGGATTTAATTATTTTCTACAGAGGTTTCATTTTCACAGAGGATTTAATTATTTTCTACAGAGGTTTCATTTTCACAGCAATCTTTTAAAATAAAGAAATAAGAACTTCTACAGTATTGAAAGATCATTTCCTAAAATATTTCCAATTTACATTACAGTAATAAAATAACTTTTCAATTTCAAATTTCACAAAAACAGAAAAAAAAGCTGTTACAGAAGAATGTTGCCTCAAGAAAATGTTGCTGAGCTTTTCTGTAATTTCAATTCCCAATGTAGTCAAAACTTTCTTCAATGTAATTTCCTCCTTCCAGAAGACACAACAAAAAACACAGCCAAGAATTCTACAACAAATAATTCTAAAACAATTTCCTCTAAGAGATCCACAATTTCCTCACCAATTTTTCACAACCCATACCAAACTTTTTTCCCGTGAAACAACTTTCTTTTCTTTTCTTTTCTTTTTCCAAAATCCTCTCCGTGAATGAATTTTCAACAATTAGATCACAAATTTCTAACTCTCAGTTATCTTAAACAAAATATCTAAAATATTTTTTCCCTCAACAATTTAGATATTTTCTATTCACATGCATTTAAATATAATAATACAATTTACTAATTGCAACCAATTTAAATATTTTTATTTATTTAATTACCATTTATTTTTAATAATAAAATTTACTCAATCAACATAACCAAAATAAATTTATTTATTTATTTATTTATTCTAAATCCCTTACAACAATAATTCATTTAATTAAATATTTAAAATTAAATACACATTTAATTTAAATTAAATTTGCACAAGAATAAAATACTCAGAACAACAATGATAAAACTAAGACCAAGTTCAAATTGATGACACACTGTACTAGGGTTAAGGTATGACTAGGTAACCCGTTACTATCTCCCAATATTACTATTGAGTAATAGACATGCTTAGACCTGTGAAACCAGGTGAAGCTAATGTTTTGTATCTGCAATCCTGTAAACAAGCAAATGTCGCACATGTATACATATAGTAAATCATACACATTGTGAAGAGAGAATTGCGGAAATCACAGGGCACTCGCAAGCAAGTGATGCAATACCATTCTCTTCACTAATACAGTGTCATATCAACTGACGAGATAATATATCAATTAAACTACGATAAGAAAATATAGCAATGTCATCACAACTAAGCATCTATGCAAACATAAAGCATGTTAACAAAATCATCATGCATATAATGTGTCATCATATCAATAAAGTCTATCATCGCTCCACTGTCAGCAATAGAATAACCACAACATAAAACATAGTCTAACAAAGTATCTGAGCTATCAAGAAAAAGCATAACAAATCAGAGGGGTGTCACAATCACAGTTATAACTTTAAGCAGATAAACAGATTTGATTTGCAAACTAGATCACCAAAATATACTGCTACATCGATCAAAAAACAAAATGTAATATGGACATCATCAACTGTCCATATTTCTAGGAAAAGGTGGCAGCATGATATATCTACCAATAGTTGAGTCAGGTCCACTTGTAGGAGGTGATACTTGGTTAATACCTCCTTGAAGGAATGTTGCTATTTGAGCAAGTAATGTTTGGCTTACATCAGCAGTCAAACCCATTTGTTGTGAGCCACTCCCAACCTGCATATTTTTGATGGTTGTAAAGGCTGGTGTCAAAATGCTCATCATATCAAGCAGGATAAGATGATGGGTGGGTATAGGATCCCCCACTGTAGACTTACGTTTTCTCTTCTCTGCTTGTTTTGCTTTCTTTTCTGCTTCCTTTTGTAGACATTCAGCCTTGGCCTACTCCTATCTAATGGCTTTCTCTTGCATTATTTTTTTTTCTCATCTTCTATCGCTTTCCTTGCTTGCTTCTCAGCCCTTGCTGCTTCCTTTATAATTTCTTTTGCTTCACGATCTGCCTTTCTCTGCAACATATGCTCCTTCTTACGTTGTTGCAACTCCTCTTGCCTTTTCTTCTCTGCCACTTGTTGGTTGAACAATTCGATGAAGGCGTCAAATGTTAGTACTTAGGACTGCCTACTAAGGCAAAGCACTCCCGAACGACCTCTCTGTGATGTTCCTTGCACCCTCTGCATTGGAAGTTTCAAAAAAATTCTGATTGGTCTTGTTGTTTGTGATCCATCATGTGGGGTGCATGGCACAAACTTAGCTTCTTCCTCACTAATAGAATTGCCATCTTCACTTTGACCATCACTATGCTCTTGCCAATTCCTTGCATTAGTGAAGTAATGTATTACTTCAGCTGGATCAACGTGTGGTGGGGAAGGCATAGAGGGGACGACTTCTTCCTCAATTGGATTTATTTGCACTCCAAGGTTTGTGGTTGCTTCATGCATCCATTCTGGTTGGCTAACTTGAGTTGGCAAACTTAGGTCTGTTGATGTAGTGGTTGTATCTTCAGTGGAGGGTGCAATAAGTGGTTGAACTTCTGGTTGGAAATATGCTAAAAATTGTTGAATTTCTAGTTGAATGTGTGTTGTAGCTTCATCACCCCCATTGCATTTTGCTACAACATCACTTTCCACTTCCCTTGCATCATATTCCCTCACAAAACCATCTATTACATCCTCATTGTAACCAAGAAGATGCAAGCATGTCTCTGCTGCCATAACATCGTCTTCAGTTTCCATTGTGACTGGTTCATCTTTTGTTTTAGGAGTTGCAACATCATCTTCAACAACATAGCCCTCACTTGGGCCCATGTCGTTGTCAAGGGCTGACCGATTAAGAGGCCATATTCCTGTTCTGCGGAACCCACTAACAATGTTGCTTGGTGTCAAGGCTTTTCTGAAAGCTTGACTTGCAAGACTTGCCAACTCTTCATGTCCAATATCAATATGAGGGTTTGCAGCCTGCCAAATAGTTCTTTCTTCTCTGAAATATGCCTTGAATGGAGCAAAAACGCTGACATCCAATGGTTGCAACTTGTGATTGGTATGAGCAGGCAACATTAGCAGGTCTATTCCTAATTTTTGTGATTGTTCAATGGTCTTGAAAGCCATGTGGCTGCCATGAGCGTCAAAAATGAGAAGGGCCCTATTTTTCGATGAAACTCAACCAAGGATATTAGCTGCAAAATGATCTAACCATTTGATAAATAGTTCATTTGTCATCCACGCATGTTCTTGGACTGCCATCAATGGCCCTACCTCGCAATTAAAGATATAGTTTTGCATGTACCTCCTTGATTTAAACAAGTAGAACCTGGGAATGCTTATCCCAACTACACTTACACAAGCCAGCACTGTGATCCACTCTCTACTTTTTGAAACCAAATGTGGTACACATTTTGTACCCAATTTGGCAATAACTATCATGCCACAGTTCCTACCAGCCTGAATACCAGTCTCATTGCAGTTCCATATTTGACTTGCTCCATAGAGGTTAAGTTTGATCAGGTTCTCAAGGTTGTCGTAGAATGCTTGCACGACAGAAGAACAAACCATAATCACTCTATCACTATCCACTCCTTCAATTGTTCTGATTGTCAAATCTGGGTGCCTTCTTCAAAATCCTGCCCACCATGACCTCTCGGGGACCCCATTTGTGAAAGGATTGGGTCGACTTGCATTTATTTGGGAAACTATGGCTTGTAGTTGATTTACTTGTAGTTCATGGCCCAATCTTTCCATGTCCTTGCACCATTGGACAACTTTAGTCTCCTCTTCAATTAAAATTGTAAATGGACCCCTCCTCTTTGTGGTGGTTTGTCCTAACAGCCACACCCTCAAACTGCTAGGTGGCATACCCCACTTGATTGTTGTTGCCCTAATTGACATGTTGTGTTCTTCAACACTCTTAACTACTCCTTCCATATCAGCATATGTCCACTGCCTAATGGGTACAGGGGAGGGTAGTTGCACAGCAGGTTGAACATTTGGCTAAACAGGAGGTTCGACTTTTGTTGTGTTGGTGGCTTCATCTGCAAAGTCAGGAACATCTTGTGGGCTGGGATTTGCATGAACTTCCTCATCAAGTTGTGTTTCAACAAAGCGCACCCCACGAGTTACTCTAATTGCACGTTTTCCTCTTCCTACAACCCTTATAGTCCTTCTAGTAGGTGCCTTAATTTTCCAGTTAACTTACACAAACAGTAAAAATTGAATAACTTGTTAGTGTAGCAAAGAGTAAAATGAGATTAGTTCATAGAATAATGGATATAGAAATCATAGCGCTCAAACATTAATGACGCCCAAAAAAACCCACTGTTGAAAAAACAATCTTGCAGGTGAAGAGAGGTGGAGACGTTTTCTGCAGCTCCATATAAGATTAAATGAAAAAATATTTGAAGATTAAGTATCTTATTATATACCCAATAAATTTCATGATGATAATTGTTCAAAATTTTGTCAATGTTTTGTTTAAATCACATTACATGTGATTACTTCATAGAATAATGTCAAAACAAAGGCATAGCAGTCAAAAATTTGATGCCATAGACATAATAAGAAAAAATAATTCATGATAGAATAAGATAGTCAAACCCTTGATGCCATACACATAAATGATTTTTAAAGATGCCAAAATGCAATCAAACACCATCGAACCCAACAAAAATCCACTATTGAACAAACAATCTTGCAAGTGAGAGAGAGGTGGATCAAATTTATACTGGTCTATCATATTTGTACTGGTCACATGTAAACTCTACGCAGCTTGATATGAGGAAACAGTACATGGCATGACTATATATGTATGTATGTATGTATGTATGTATGTATGTATGTATGTATGTATGTATGTATGTATGTATGTATGTATGTCTACAGCCTGATAAGAATATGACAGAATAAGATAGAATAATTCACGAGGGATCATTTTTCTACCAGTTGGCAGTCACATGTAAATAGAAATGATTACAGTTAAACCCTTCATGCCATACACAAAAATGATTTTTAAAGATTCCAAAATGCAATCAAACACCATATTCTTACCAAATTTATATATATATGCAATCTACTATGATGAAACCCTATACATTCTTATCAGATTATATATATATATATACAATCTGCTATGATGAAACCGTACACATTCTTATCAGATTATATATATATACAATCTACTATGATGATACCCTACACATTCTTATCAAATTATTTATATATATATATACAATCTGCTATGATGAAACCCTACACATTATTAAAGACGGATTTAGAATATAACTGTGATATGATTAAAAAATGGGTAATGTTGATGTTATTATATTTGATGTATGGTATAATGCTGCTATTATAATCTTTGATTTATGATGAATGCAGGTGAAAAAAATGTAACTACGATATGATTAAATAATGGATAATGCTAAGTTGAACAGTTGACTGAAAGCAAAATTATTGGTATGCTTGAAAATAATGTAAACACTGAGTACATAAATATAAATATAATGTGACTATGATATGATTAAATAATGCTAAGTTGAATAGCTAAGTGAAAGAAAAATTATTTGTATGCCTGAAATTAATGTAAACATTGAGTACATAAATATAAAAGATTATATTGAACAATGAAACAGACAACATAAATGTAAACATTAAGCCTAATAATAATGTAAACACTGAATATATTGAATAAATAAAACATTATCCCTGATAAATATAAAAGAGTATATTGAATAATGAAACAAACAACAAAAATGAAGAACAGTATGGTTGAAAATAATGTAACCAGTGAGTACTTAAATAGAAAAGATTAACCATGAATATTGAAACAGACAACATAAATTTAAAACAAAGAGGCTGAAAATAATGTAAACAATGAGTACATAAATATAAAAGAGAATATTGAATAATGAAACAGACAACATAAATGTAAATCCAATATACTGATAAATAAAAATATGAATTTACTTATTTTGGGTGTATTGACCTAAATAAGCTCCCTTTTAAGAGGAATGTGCAGAAGTTTCCTTAGTAAACTCTGAAGTTTGCAGAGGATATTCAGTGAAAGCAGGGGAGAATTCGTAATGAAAATGACTGTGGAAATTCCCTCTTAAAACTTCATTTGAATGGGTAAATTGAATGCATTGAATTGTGGTGGGTGAGTTTCAAATTTGATTTTTTTTGTGGGAAACAATTTGTCATTTCATTTTGCAGTGGCCATCTATGCCTAAGTTTTGTCGTGGCCTTTAGGAAATCAATTTTATATTTGGTTTAATTGTCAAAATAGGTGGCTCTATTAAATTCAGTTAGATATATGAATTATACTATGTTTTTTGGTATATTAGGGAGCCTTACACCATTAATTGTTTATGCAGGTACCAAAAGTAGATGGAGTTAATGCATGAAGATGTCAAGGGATGTGTGGGTGATTGTGCAATTGATAGCTCATAAAGTTGTTCAATGTTTTGTATTATGTCAGAATGTGCACCATTAACTGTTTATAATGTTTTAAATTATGTGACATTGTGCACCATTAACTGTTTATGTATACATGTAAATACAATGCACTAGAAGCTTTAAGCCACTTGCATGGAGTGGTTATTGTAAACATCAGTGTACCTTTTTTAATTCATAAATGACTTTATTTTGTGCAAGTTGACTTGTGTTGAAAACATAATTGTACCAATATATGTTTAAATTTGTTTTTTTTTGTTGGTTGGTTACATACTAAGTAGTGAACATATACTGGTGTAATGTCTATTTTTTTATTGGCATAACTACAACATTTTAATGACTAAAATGTAAACGGATATTGGGGGGACAAGTGAACGAGGAGTGAACGGCAATCGAATCATGAATGGCAATCGGGGGTTTTCCCCTAGTATTTCCTAAATGTTTTCACTTTTTGGGTTTGAAAACAAACTTTTGTAATGTAAGGAAAAAAAATCCGTGAAGGAACGATGGTCACAGACACACCCTAGCCATTCAAATTGGAGGATGGTAGTAGGGGAGAGGATCCAGTAGTTGAGCATATTTCAATAGTTGTGATAGTAATTGCTTATATATTGCTCAATAGTTGTGATAGCAGTTGTTTATATAATGTCTAATAGTTGTGACTTGACTACCCATAATTAAACAAAATGTATTCCTTTGATCTAAAATGCAACCAATCATGTGATGCCACACTAGCGCTCAATTACCCATGCTTGAATGCATAAGTATTGGTCTCACTTCTTTTTTGGGCCTTTTTGATGCCTTGACAAAAAGAATGTTGGTGTGGCATCATATTTGATGATGTGGCCCTGAAATGAAAGTTATAAGCAAAGGACTTGTCAAGTAAGCTACTATAAAAATTTGGGAGTGATTTGAAATTTCCTTGTAGAATTTTGAGAAGTGCAAAATTAGGGTGTACAACTACTGAGTCCTCTCCCTTATATTAGCAAGAGATAAGGCTATATTTTTATTTATGGAATAATCACCACAATATGTGGGTATGGAGTCGAATATGGTCCCCATACTTCACTTTTGTGTTGGATATGACAATAAGATATTCTGCTTAATAGATAAATTGGCAAGGTTGTGTTTATCCATGAAGTGGGTAATTATGTCAAACCGAGGAGTACAATATTAATATGTAAATTTATTAACTACACGCTAACCCCATTCACATTAGCCTTCACAATTCTTCAACTCATTTCTTACGTTTGAATAATCCCCCAGTAAAAGAAAAGAGAATATGCCCCACTCCTTTAATAAGGATCGTATTACTTTAAATAAGTGTATGCATAAAGGTAATGATTAAGTCTTTAATTAACTCTACCATTCCCTTTAAAAAAGAAAGAAAAGAGGGAAATATTCTATTATTTATTTTAGGTTCTTTCAAAAAGTAAATTAAAATATATAGGAAGTGATTTATTTAGTTGTAAAGAATATTCATAATTATATATAATTTTAAAATATTGTAATTTTAAATTATTATATATTTAAGGGATGAATGAATTTAAATAAATGATAATTAAACAAATAAATAAAATAATAATATTTTTTTCCTATCTTACATTAGTATCAACAATTATCGTATTAGTGATATTAAGGATCGATGTTCTAAGAATATCAATATTGTGGGATGATCTAATTGAAGTTAATGTAGGTAATGATGTTAGTAAGCATGACATTGATACTAAATGTCATTTATACATTGATATTATTTTTAATGATTAAAATTTGATGAAAATAAATATGATCAATGTGAACATTATTAATGGTAGTAGTCAATATAGTAATATCATTAATATCAAAAGAAATGTCCATGGCAATAATAAATATGTATAGTAACATTAAATTAAATAGAATCTTTAAAATCTTATGGTTAGCTTTAATATTGCCACTATGGGTGATATTATTATGAACAAGGGATTTGCGGGGTATTACTAGTGGTTCACTACCATTCCAGATATAACCTTGATTAATTCATTAAACAAAAATACTGAGGAAAAGCTAAAATAATGTTATAAACTTTTATCGTACTGAATAGTATTGAGTAATACAAAAAAAAAATTGATAATAGAGTGAGTATCATAGAAAATCTTAAATCCTCATGATATTAATACTATTATCATTATCACTCAAGATAAGGAGAGAAAAAAAAAATGTAACCTAACCCAATTGGAAGAAACGTCAACATTGTTACCTTAGGATGAATGTTGAATTGTAAATTATTTCATTCATGCTATTCAGGTTAGAAACATTATTATCATCAATAACATACTTACTATGGAAGGTTCTTAGTGAAGTAAATACAAACATTTCCTTTTTTTGTACACGAGTTATTTCTTAGTCAATATAGTATCATCGATAGTGATAAAATTTAGAAGCTAGGTAATGCTATGATGGTGTGATGTGTAAGATGTGTTGAGTGAGTTAGCCACATTAAAAGTGGGCATGACAATTAAGTGTTAAATAATCTAACGATTGACCTAAAATAAAAAAAAATTGGTTGCATTTTCTAGCGTAATTTTTGGGCATGACACATACAACATTGATTTTGTTTTGAATGTGGTCCTCTCTACAAGATCATGAATCAACTTCAATCTTGAAATTAGAATTTTAACAAATATAGGTAAAAATGATACAGGGAAAATTTTGAATAAAATGATATACAAGATTAAAGTTATTTAACAAGGAACAATCATCTAAAGAAAACACACTTTGATTGGTGCTAACAAAAATCATTATAATCTTTCTCCTTCATTACACTATCATAATTTTATCAAATATTACCAAAAAGAAACAAGTTCTGAAGATTCACATTGTACTTGGAGCATTTTAATGATAATATATTATTCCTACAAATGTAACAAAAAGAACACAAGGATTCAAGAAACTCCACATGATAATTGGTTACCATTAAATGAGAGTGTAGTTCCTTATGAAGCTTGTTTATGGAAGCCATGAGTATAATAGCTTTTATCACTATCAAAATGTTATTTAGACTTAACAGGATGTGAAAGCTTACAAGAGTTGTCTAACGACTTTCATTGCCTTAGAGAGTTGTCTTACTCCTTTTGTGGATAAATGTTGGAACAACATTAAGCACCAGTATGATTAGAGAGGGGTTCTACCTTCAAAACAGTATCTGAAGAAGCAACTCGAGGTATGGTTGAGTTCAACACCACCTTGTCAAGCAGTATACAAAATAATAAACAATCATAAACTTAATGCTGAAAAATATGCAACAGTAAACAAAACAATGCATTGTTACAACAAATACTACAACACTATAAATATAATTTAAATTTATCCATATAAAGTTTACTCTTAACTATATAAGTGGTAAATAGTGGTTTAAATAATTTATTTAAATAAGTTTAAATAAATTATTTGAATAAGTTTAAATGATTTATTTAAATAAGTTTAAGTTTAAATTTATAAGAATGAATTATTTAAATAATTTGTTTAAACTTATTTAAATAATTTATTTAAACTTATTCAAATAAATTATTTAAACCACTATTATTTAAATCATTATTAAAAATTATGTTATTTGCATTTTTATTAAGAACTTGTGTCTTTCTTTTGAATTATTTGTATGCTCAATAAATTCTTAATAGTGGTTTAAATAACTTATTAAACCACTATTAAAAATTTATTTAAATTTATTTAAATAATTTATCAAATTATTTGTACAACGTGTCAAATGCAGTTTAAGTGAACAATAGATGATTTATTTAAATAAGTTTAAATATTTTAAAACTTACTTTAAGAATCATTTTAATATAAAAATAAGTTAATCAATTTTAAATAATTTATTTAAATAAGAATGTGATATTTTAGTAAGTATTAAAATATAAAGTTAAACACTATTAAGAATTTAAATAAATTGTTTAAACCACTATTCTTATTTAAAACTAAATTCAATATTATATTAAACCATTAAATTTACATTATAAAGTTTTAAATAATTTGATATAATAATAAGTTTTTAAATAAATAATTAAATCGCTATTAAACCAATAAAGACGGTTAATTAAATAATTGTTTAAATTTATAAACTTATTATATTATATTAAATCAAATAATAAATAAATTAGTAAATTATTTGCATATAATAGATTAAACTTTCAAATATAAATAAGACTTAACAATATTTAAAAATGGTTTAATTATTGTTTAATTTATTGTTAAGTTTTTATGCTCCTATTTAAGTGTTTACTATTAAACATGTGGTTAAGTGAATAAACTTATTATTTAATAAATTCTTAATATAAACCACTATTATTTAAAGAGCACATGTTTCAAATAGTAAATTTAATATTTGAACTTAATAAATTCTTAATATAAATTCATAATAATTTAATATAATATTTAAGTTATCTAAATTCTTATTACATTCTTAATTTTATGTTTAATATTTTAGAGAGATACAAATAATTCAATAAATTATATAAATAAGTTTATATAAATTTTTAATAGTGGTTCTATAAAATTATTTTAACCACTATTAAGAATTTATTGAGCATAAAAATAAATTATATAAACCAATATTAATAATTTAAATCATTATGAAGAATTTATTGAGCTTACAAATAATTCAAAGAAAGACACAAATTCTTAATAAAAATATAAATAATATAATATTTTTTAATAATGGCTTAAATAATAGTGGTTTAAATAATTTATTTAAATAAGTTTAAATAAATTATTTAAATGTTTGAATAAATTGTTTAAATAATTCATTCTTATAAATTTAAACTTAAACTTATTTAAATAAATTATTTAAACCACTATTTATCACTTATATCAGTAAATAGTAAACTTTATATCTATAAATTTAAATTATATTACTGTTAACATTAAATTAAATAAGTTATATAAAGAATGTTATACAAGATTAATTTAATATATTAGATGTTAATTTAATATAATATATTATAAAAATATTTAATAATATAATATATTAAATTATTTAAAAGATAATATATTACATAATTTAAAATTAAAATATATAGTTATAATATTATTATTTAATATATTATATTATATTATATATTAGATGTTATATATGTTACATATTATATTGTATATATTATAATACGATGTTAAAATTATATATTATAGTCTTCATGGCAAAAAACTTTAAAAAGTTGTGATAAAAAGTTTATGCTCCCTGAAAATCCACCCTTATCGCTGAAAACTTTTCTGCCAATTACATTTTAGAAAAATAATTTTAGATATTTTTTTTATTAAATATTTTTCATCTAATTTACTTGTTTACTTTAATAATACACAAATATTTGTTAAATAGAACATAAAAATGATCTCTCATTGGTTAAGAACAGACTTAATTATTCTTTTTATGGAATGTGAGGGGCTTGAATAGTGGCTCTAAACAAAAAGTTGTTTGGGATTTGGTGCAAAGCCATTCACCATATATGTTATTTATCTAGGAAACTAAACTTTTAGCGAAGAGTATGTGTAGTTTGGTGCCAAAACTTTGGTGGCAAGGCCATTTCCAATGCATTGGTACTCAAGGTAATGTTGGAGGTGTGGCTTGTTTATGAAACCCATTAAAGATTTTCCCTCTTTGATGGATTTTCTATAAGTATTCCATCTTGATGATTGCTTCTAGTTTGGAGAATGGAGAGACTATTCTTTTCTCCAATATTTATGCCCCAACTAATATTCATGGGTGTAAGTTTTAATGATCAGATTGACATGCACAGAAATTAATTCAAATTAGACACAATAACACAGCAGATACCCTAGGAAAACCCTCCTCTTGAGGGAGAAAAACCCAGCAACAATATATCACTTATATATATAATTGTCACAAGAATGATCTTCTTACAAGAGGGCAATATACAGGCCCAAATATGAGCACTAAGAGATGATGCAACATAGCACTAAGAGAACATAATTCGCTGAAGAAGAACTCAAACTTCTATCAAGAATAGATCTGCCTTGAAGAATTCGCACTTAGACTATGATAAAGATAATCGAACTTGACTTGAAGAACTTGATGATCATAATGAGAAGGTGAACCCATATATATACATCTTGAAGATTTGCCACCTTATTTAATCCAATTCGGCTAATAATGATAGTATATCTTCTTTTAAATAGATGCATCCAATTGCGCCAAGAGAGGAGGTCGGCCTTAAAACAAGGGAAGTGTTATTTCATTTAATATTTATTGCTTAAAAAATAGAAGTCTCTTCATAAGAATCGCACCTCTTGAACTCAAATAAATTAAATAGCATAATGCTATCATTTAATTTATTATCAAAAGAAGATCGTTGGAAGTTACTTCTGACGCTGCATGTTATCATCAACACTCCCTCTCAGCTAGGGAGTAGACTTCTAGCTGCACAGGACATATCACCTCAACGCGATGTCCATCACATTGGCTACAACCAAATGTGAAAAGAAGAATATCACCTCATCATGATATTAGATATCGCCTCAACATGATATCAACCATAATGGCTACAACCATACTATGGTGTGTACAAGTGTTCATCACTTGCGTGATGTTGTCACCTCAGCATGACATTCACAAGTACAAGATGTGTCATGGAGTCACACACATGACATCCACCATGACTCAGCTCAAAGGTTGGAAATAAGGGATTTCACCTCAAATCTCAAAGAGAAATGCATTAACAAGAGCTTGCACCTCAAATTCCTCCATCTCAAAGGAAAATGCATTAACAAGGGATTTCATCTCGAACTTCTCTCACAGAGAAGAACTCATTAAACAAGGCTCACTGATACTGAGACTCTTTCTTATTCAAGGCTGGATTCTCCACCATACCAAGCTTATCTCGAAAGTACACAAAATTTACCCTAGAGAGAGGCTTGGTGAGAATGTATGTCGTCTGCTCATCAGTGCTAATATACCTCAACTGTATAGCCTTGCGCAGTACCATATCTCTGCTATAGTGGTACTTGATCTCAACATGCTTGGTTCTATCATGGAACACTGGATTGACAGAAATCTTCACACAACTCTAATTATCACAATGAATGATAGTAGGCTCCATTGATTGTCCAAACAATCCTACAAGGAGCTTACAAAGCCACACCGCTTCTCGAGCTGCCATACAAGCTGCAATATACTTTACCTCTGTCGTACTTAATGCTACAGATGACCGCTTCCTACTGCACTAGGATATCATAGTTGAGCCCAAATTGAAGCAACAGCCAGAGGTGCTCTTCCGATCTGTGACACAACCTTCCCAATCAGAATTAGTAAAACCATGTAACTCCAAGTCTGCATCTAAAGAATACCTCAACCCATATCCAACTGTGCCATGCAAGTATCTCAAGATATGTTTAGCTGCAACAAGATATATCTGTCTCGGATCACACATGAATAGGCTAAGTGCACTCATTGCATAGCAAATGTCAGGTCTAGTGTTAACTAGATACATCAAAGATCCAATTAGTTGTCTGTACAATGTAGGATCCACCAAGTTTGAATTAGTTGTAGCCTCCTTCAACTTATATAGGTTGGTCTCCATAGGTGTAGACATGGATTTGCAATCCATCATGCCAAATCTCTTGTGTATATCAATGGTGTACTTCCCTTGACTTAGAATCATCTCATCTAGTTTCTGCCAGACTTCTAAGCCAAGGAAGTAATGCATGAGCCCAAGGTCCATCATCTCAAATTCAAAGGTCAACTCCTTCTTACACTCAAGAATCTGGTGATCTTCTCCAGTAAGGATCAAATAATCAACATATAAAACCAAAATTAATGCTTCACCATTGATTACCTTGAAGTAGAGATTTGAATCAGCATCATTCTTCAAGAACCCCAAACTTGACAGGTAACAATCAATCCTTTCGTACCAAGAATGAGGAGCTTGCTTAAGACCATATAAGGCCTTCTTCAACTTGCAAACATGTGACTCCTTCCCATGAACCTCAAACCCATCAGGTTGCTCTATATACACATCTTCCTCAATCACTCCATTGAGAAAGGTTGTCTTTACGTCCATCTGGTGAATCTTCCATCCTCTAGATGCAGCAATAGCAATGATGGTTCTGACTGAAGTGTAGCAAGCAACAGGAGCAAATTTTTCTTCGTAATCAACTCCCTCTTTCTATGAAAAACCACAAGCTACAAATCTTGCTTTGTACTTTTCAATGCTCCCATCTGCAGCACGCTTGATCTTGAATATCCATTTAGAAGATACCACAGACTTTCCCTCGAGTCTAGGAACAATGTCCCAAACATCATTCTTAAGAATTGATTGATACTCCTCTGCCATAGCATCTCTCCAAACCTGATGACTAAATGCTTCCTCAACATAGGTAGGCTCGAATTCTATAATCTGACTCATTAAGGCAACATAACTGGAGAACTTATGTGGCCTTTTACTTTCTCTGAATGTGCCTCTAGGAGCTGCAAAACTTTCAGCCTCTTGCATAGTACGCCTAGCCCATAGAGGTCTCTTTCTCCCAATAACAATGTCAGTAGGCCGATCGGTAGGTTCCAAGGGTTCAGCAGGATCAATATCTTCTTTTGGTTCTGAAGTCTCCCTCTAAATCTCAGGAGTATGGTCAACTTCCATATCTTGAGGAGACTCTTCATTATCGATATCCATATGAATCCCCCTTGATCTCCTGAATGCAACATCTTCCTCGAATGTGACATCCCTACTGATCTCGATCAACTTCTGTCCTGGAATATAAATTTTGTAGGCTTTTGATGTCTCACTGTAGCCCACAAATATTCCCTTCTTGCCAGAAGGCTCCAACTTAGTTCTCTTTTCCTTTGGAACATGAACATAGACAAGACATCCAAAGATCCTCAAATGACTGACTTCAGGCTTCTTCCCTATAAAGGCTTCCTCTGGAGTCATATTCTACAAGATCTTATGATGACTTTTGTTTTGAACATATACATTCGTGTTGGAAGCTTATGCCCATAAGAAGGTTTGCAAATATTGATCATGGATCATGGCCTTCGTTGCTTCCACGATCGTCCTGTTCTTTCTTTCTACAACACCATTCTGTTGAGGATTATAGGGAACACAAAACTCCCTCTTAATCCCTACATCAATACAAAAATTCTGAAAACTGCCAGAGGTGTATTTCGCCACCATTATCATATCTAAGGACCTTAATTCTTTTACCAGAAAGTTTTTTTACCAAGGCTTTAAATTCCTTAAACCTATCTAACACTTCCTCAGACTCTTTAGTTTTCAAAAAATAAATCCAAGTCTTCCTAGAGTGGTCATCAATAAAAAGAACATAATACAAGAATCCACTTGAAGATGGAATAAACATAGGACCACATAAATCATAATGAATAAGGTCTAAAATACACTTAGATCTATTTTCTCTACTATGAAAATGGGCTTTTATATTCTTACCCAATGCGCAACCCTTGCAAGTACCTTTGTGCTCTTGGTTGAACTTAGGAAGGCCCGACACCATCTTCTCCATGATAGGTAAGGCTCGGAAGTGTAGGTGAGCCAATCTCCGATGCCAAAGATCACATAGACTTGAAGAATCATGAACCAAAGCTTGTAGAGGACGAGTGCAAACCCGGTAAAGGCTTTCATATCTAACTCCAATTACTTGAGCATCCTTGAAGCTAGAGTTCTCCATCCACACTAGAACTTTTCCTTTGGAGAAGGCAACTTGATATCCTTTATCTTCCAAGGCTGAAATAGAAATAAGATTGCGCTTGATTCTAGGAACATAAAGAACATAACTCAACTGATGTGTGATGCCTGAATCCAAAAGAAGTGTAGAGGTCCCAATTCCTTTCACGGAGTAGCTAACATCATCTCCAATGATGACTTGTTCGGAAGACTCCTTCTCCACCAAACTTGATAAGTGCTCCTTAATACTGATGATGTGTCATGAAGCACCACTGTCGATTATCCAAGTGTTGGTGTCAGTAGGTACACTGCTTGATAGTTCCAAATAGAACAAATATTCACTTGAATCCTTTTGCGAAGAAGCATCATCAACATCCGCAATGGTGACTTGTTGTTTAGGTCTAGTTGGACAATGCTTAGCGAAGTGCCCAAACTTATCACATCTAAAGCATTGAATCTTGGACATGTCTCTCTTCTTCTTGAAGGGAGGTGCATCATCATTTCCCTTGTCTTGATTCCTCTTGAAGAATCCCTTCTTTCCATCTTTTCCTTTCTTCTTTGAAGTATGGGAGGCGAGAACATGAATGTCTTCATTCTTTGAACTTTGACCAATGCCTCTTGCCACCAACCTTGATTCTTCTTGAATGCAATCAGATCTTAGGCGATCAAACTTAGGCAATTTTGATCTTGCACTAATTCCTTGAATGAAGGATTCCCAAGACAAAGGTAGACCATTGAGAGCAAGCATGGTCAATTCTTTGTCATCAACCATATGCCTATTGTAGAGAGTTGATCTCTCAATTCTTAAATCCTCATGAAGTAGGAAATCACTGTTTCTCCTTTTTCCATCTTCACATGGTGAATTTGTTGCTTCAGTGCAAGTGCCTAGCTAGTGTTTTTGATTTTGTACATCTCCTCCAATATTTTGAACATCTCCCTTGTAGTCTTCAACTTAGAGATTATAGGAACAATGTGATCCTTGACGGAATCAACCAATATCTTCATTGCTTTAATATTTTTCTTCACCCATTGCAACTTCTCTTCTTCCACCTCAGGTTCAGGAACGCTAGACTCCACGAACTCACCCAAGTCATTTTCATGCAAGGTAAGCATGATCCTAAATCTCCATGAAGTGAAGTTAGAAGCTCCCTCGAGTCTATCCTCAATCTTCAAACTGTTCACCATCTTGACTAATGTAGATAAATGAAAAAATAGGGTAATGCTAATTAGGAATAATCTGATGACGATCCTCTCAAACCCGCTCTGATACCATGTAATTTTTAATGATCAGATTGACATGCATAGAAATTAATTCAAATCAAACACAATAACACAGCAGATACCCTAGGAAAACCCTCCTCTTGAGGGAGAAAAACCCAACAACAATATATCACTTATATATATAATTGTCACAAGAATGATCTTCTTACAAGAGGGCAATATACAGGCCCAAATATGAGCACTAAGAGATGATGCAACACAGCACTAAGAGAACACTTCGTTGAAGAAGAACTCAGACTTCTATCAAGAATAGATCTGCCTTGAAGAATTCGTACTTAGACTATGATAAAGATAATCGAACTTGACTTGAAGAACTTGATGATCATAATGAGAAGGCAAACCCATATATATACATCTTGAAGAGTTGCCACCTTATTTAATACAAGTCGGCTAATAATGATAATATATCTTCTTTCAAATAGATGCATCCAATCGCGCCAAGAGAGGAGGTAGGCCTTAACACAAGGGACGTGTTATTTCATTTAATATTTATTGCTTAAAAAATAGAAGTCTCTTCATAATAATCGCACCTCTTGAACTCAAATAAATTAAATAGCATAATGTTATCATTTAATTTATTATCAAAAGAAGATCGCTGGAAGTTACTTATGGCGCTGCATGTTATCATCAACAATGGGAAGTTGCATCTATGGTCTCATATTAGTTTGTTAAATAGAACATAAAAATGACCTCTCATTGGTTAAGAACAGACTTATTTATAGTTATCGATTCATCTATGTTAGTAGAAAATAAAAACATCTCCATTAAAGAGGATTATACCTATCTATTGTTATCTATGCTAAATGGACCTCCTCAAGAGATGAGGTGGAGGTTGATCATCCACTTTAGAAATATCTAATATATCTAAGCTCTCCTTCTATTTAGGTCCTTTATGAACTTTTGGTTCAAATTTCTTACTCTTAAAGGTTGGTTGAACCATATATTTCTTCTTATCTTGTTGTCGTTACAAATCTATAAGGGAAGACTTAATATCTCTAAAATACCCTTTTTTACAGAACTCTCTGAGCCAAAGGAAACTAAATATTATACCCTTTCACATTAATGCCATGGAGTATGAGAATAAACTTAACTAATTTATTCTCCAATTTTGACTTCCTCTCCTTAGGTGCATGAGCATATCCCTTACAACAATATATATGGGTGCTGCCACAATAGTGGTTTACACTTATACGAAGATCCTGATTTTTGTTGAAATCACATATTTTTAGAAAATATAATGATTTAAGCCTTGAAAAGTCCCATTTAAAGGATTAAAATTGAAGAGGTTTTGATCAAGCCACCTTAGACCAAGCCCCCTTGGATAGAACCCCTCCAGTTTTAAACCATACCTATAACAGAGTCTCCTTTACACCTATCAAAATGCTGATAAAAAACCACTTTTGATTTACCTTTTGGGGGATCAAATGAATTAATTTAAAAATTGTTTTTTGTAAGTATATAGTCCTTGTTATAAGCTTCCAAAAAATTATAATTTTAATTAAATTTAATTTGATTATTATATTTATTTTTTATTTCTCATGGAATGGTATTTTCACAAAAATTCAAGCTCTATTTGCACATGTGGAAAATATAAGGTTATCAAAAAAAATTGAAAAAATATGAGTGCACCAGATATTGAAGTCCTTGATCCAACAAAAAAATAAAATTGAATTTTGATACATACAAAAAAAGTTAGCGTTATAAGTCGCGCTATGCGAATTGTAATGGTTTGACTTCAAACTTGATTAAAAGAAAAAATATTCATAAAAAACTATCTAACTAAGTGGAAGCACTAGATATCAGAGTTACAAATCTAAATTAGAAATAATTAGAATTTTATCCTTCATGGAAAAAAAGTTATGCGTTATACGGTGAGCGTCACTTTTTAAAAATGTTGTTTTCTGAAGAAAAAAAAAACTAGTTTTCAAAGGAGATGGAAAAAAAAGTGCAATCTAATTCCAAAAAATTTGAAAAAAATATATTTAGAATCTATAGACAAAATGTCACGATATTCTAGTTTGCATCATCTTCAAATTCCTCACGGTTTAGCCGCTATAGGTGTCTAAAAGTGAAGATTTAGTTTTAAAAAATATTTTAGTGTCCAGTTTGGCCAAAAATTGTAAATATATATATACATAATTCCATTGTACTAAGGGGGCATATGGAGATTTCTTATATTTTTGTATCCCATACTCCTGGCATAATCTGTCAAAATATCCTAAATAAAACTTTCTCAAAACCTTAATCTTCTTACCAATCTAGAGATATACAAGAGACTTAATCTCTTTAAAATAATTGAAGATTTTATATTTACTTATAAGAAAATACAATTGTGTCCTTCTAGAGTATTCATATATGAAAGAAACATAATAGAAATATTTTAAAATTGAAGGAACATTAACATGACCAAAAAAATCAACATATATTAGATCCAACACCCTAGAAGATTTGTAAGGACTTGAGTAAAAATGAGCATGGTTTTGTTTTTAATATATTCATTGTTCAAAAAAATCAAACTCAAGAGAAAAATTATTCAAACCATCTACAAGAATTTTAATTTTCAAGGTCCTTAGACCTTTCTTACCTATGTGGCCCATTATCTAGTTCCATAGCATTGTCTTATCTACAAGTAATTTGGTCTCTAAAGAAGAACAACCCTTAGGTACCTAAAAATCCTAACCATTATAAAAAGATGCAATATCCCTCTTTATTATTGATTCTAATGGTTAAAATGCATAATTTATATAAATATTCATAATAAAAAAGGAACTATTGAATTGAATTATGAATGTATCTAGTTGAAACAAAGTGCCCAATTGAATATCCTTAGTAAGAATCATAGCTCCTTGCAGAAAATTACAACATCCAACATATAAAATGAATTGTATATCACATAATTAATCTTACTAATTGAAATTAGACTCTATGCCAAACCAAACCAATATGTAGTAACCATTGATCTCCTTCACACATTCATTAGGGAATCAATTAAAAACTCTTCGATGACCAATAACCTTTAGGTGAGATTCATTTCTAAGGTACATCTTAATACCATCACATTCTTCATACTTTGAGAACCAATAATGTGTGGTCATGTAGAAAGAATATTTAGAGTTTACTAGGAACCACGCACCTTTCAATGCATGTGTTGTCAGGGCTATAACAAAGGTATCACTATCATCCTAGAAATACTTTTTATCCTCATCACTTATTTTTCATTTTTTAATACTCCTTACAATCTCTTTTAAAATTCCTAGGATTCCATATTTACAACATTTATCCTTGGCCTTTTTAGAAGATTTGGATAAATACTTGTCTTTTTCCTTTCCTTTCTCTTTCAATAATCTACAAATAAATAGGGCCTCCTTGATTTATTTAATTTTTTTTCCCACAACTCCTTAAAATTTAATGGTGTGTTTACATCATCCATTTTGAGTTTATATGTGCTACTCCTAGGTATGTGCAAGATCATCATGGAAAAAATAGGCCCTTAAGTGGCAAAAAATTTTAAAAAATCAGAGTTGTACAACTTGATGTAAAAATTCAAATAAGTTATCTATACTATTTTAAAAATATGTTAGAGTATAATTTGTAGCAAATTGAATGTAGTTTCTAAATTACTAGGTTTAGTTATAAAAAAAAATCTATTTGGTGAAAATTTGAAATTTCAATGCAGTAGTACTTAAATTTTAGGGAAAAAATAAGAAGTAGGTGTTTGTCTAACCACCCTAACCACAATAAAATGATAATATTTTTTTATAATATTTTATATATAAGTAGAGGACTCATGCCCCAATGTGATGCATATATTATTTTGTAATTTTTCCTTGAAGAAAATAATTAATTATGAATTTTTATTACAACTTTTTAAAAATATAAAACTTGCATGTCTAACCATCCTTAACTTGGTCAAAACTTCATGAAATTCAAAAAAAAAAAAATTTATAGTATGTGAAGCATAGAATGTGACACATGTTTTGGATTCAAAAAATCATACCGCTTGAATATTATAGATGTTTTTCAATCACCTATCAATCAAGACTTTAGTTGTAATTCAAATAGAAAATGAATAATACTTATTTATTAAATTTAAAGTAAAGCATAATTTATATTGGTGGAAAGCTAAGAATCTCCTTTAAAAACCCTTTTCATTTCATCAATTTTGGGTAAAAAAAAGTCATCAACCACATACCCATCATATCGCCACTTTTTCACCCATCATGATCTTGCACATACCCTCCTAATACCATTACCATGTGATCCCATGAGTCTAGTAAAGAACATAAAAAATTCATGTAATGATCCTCCTCTATCCTCATTATAACATAGTGAAAATGGGTAATAATCATGATGAAAGAATCTAGGTGCTTGGACAAATAACTTCTTGTAATGCTGAAAATTGCATCCTATGTAATTTCACATTCCATAACCTCCCCTTTATAATAATTAAAAATGATAAAGCAATTCCCCTTTTGTATGAATTTAATCTCATCCTTAACCCCATTATTTTTAGTTGTTTAAGTGAATTTTGTCATGGATTCTAGCATGACGCACAGACGTCTACACATCACACAAATATCTCAAAAAGATTCCTATCTATGTAACCATTGGGACGTTACATTTCTTGCCTGTGTAGCCTTTGGGAAATTGCAATTCTCACTTTCCCACAAATTGTAATGCCTATGTGGCTTGTAGATGCATCAAAAGCATCCATTTGCATGTCTTTTCTCCAGTCTAACTTCTCATTCTCTCATTATATTGACTCTATTTGATCTATCTCACTCTCTATCTCTCATTCTCATTCTTCACCATTTTCTTGCAAGTTCTCTTTCACCTTGGCTTCTACACCAATACTTTGGTTCTCTTGGTTCATTTTGGGTGTTGCATACTCTCCTTCGACATCACTAGCTTGCTTAAGGGAGGGTAACTACACTCTCTTATTGTACATTATCATATTAATGTCAAGTAGCATATTGTCATTTTAACTTGCCTATTATTTTATCTATTTACTTTCTTTTCTATTAATTTTCTCTATCTATCTATCTGGAAAGCCCCTAAAATAGCCCCAACATTTTTCCCATTTCTGTGAAGTTGCAAGTTTTAAAGTTGGAGCATTGCAAGAGGCTTCATTGCATGAACCTCTTGTGAGTTCTTATTTTCTTTTCCATTTTGTTACTCTCATTTCATTTCACTTGATTTACACTTGTTATTTCCATTTCTAGTATTCTTGTTACTCTATTAGTCAAACACATTTTCCATATTTTAGTTACCAAATAGACAGTAGGTTCTTTGTTCTTTCTTTTGACAAACTCTATTTTTGATTTGTATGAGACTACAACACACCATGGGGGCATCAACATCATCCTATCATCCTTGTCTAAGAGCTTTCTGGTTTATCTAGAAACCCTCTGAAACCTACTCTTTCGGTCCCTAAAACTCTTATCCTTTAACTCATCATAAAACATAAAATATAAACAATTTCCCTTATCTTCCTACCTTTGTCACCTGAGCTTTATTTCTTGAGGTAGTCAAGGAACATATTTCACCCTTTGCAAGGAGGGGATGTCAATTTTCCTCCTCTACATTTTGGTGAACCTGATGTGAACCTATCCTTACCTAATGTTTTGTTGAAAATTTTCTTCTCTTGTTTGGACACCTATTGGATCAAGTGTTGTGATAATTTTATGAGTTTCATGACCCAATCCATTACCTCCGAGCACGTAGTTAGAAGAATTTATTGACACTTAGATATGAGTTCTAGGAGACATTTTAATCCTCCTTGTCAATGTCCTAATTTTGAGGAATTTTCTATTAGACTTTCAACTGGTTGTACCCCTCCTTTTGATTTTGATCATCCTCTAACTAAAGTTCAAGAAAATTCTCAACCAATAAATCCTTCTAACTCTTCCTCTCCCATAGCCTATGAATATGCTCTTAGGGTTCTTGTTGACAAGATTGGTTCTTTGGAAGAGAGACTTGGACAGTTTGAATATTTTTTAGCAAAAGAAAATGCATAAACTCAAGTTTCTCCTCTTATTAACGATCTGAGGGGTCTGCTAATATCATACCATAGAGGTCTTAAGTTACTTTGAGGGATAGAAAACATAGTAGAGACCAATTTCCCCTTGTATACTTCCATCTTGGGTAACCATAAAGACATCCAATCAAAAATCACTGGCACCTAGTTGTACTTTTTATGTTGAGAGTGTTCATGCATATGGTAGACACCGACCCTTTTGTACCCTCTATTACCACTAATGATATTGCAAATGCAATGCCTTAGGATGGTCCTATGATCAAAGTGAATCACATCCCTTTGGGATTTGAAGTCCTTGTATCCCAAGCCCATACCTTCAACACCTCAACTAGTCAAGCTTTGTCACCCGATCCTGTCCTTAATGCTTTGTTACAAAACTTGGAATAGATGCAATCACAATTAGCTAGCTTGACTAGGTCCACCTCTCAATCTTCATTACAATCGTGTTATAGCCATAATCCTCTATCCCTCACTATTTTGAATTCTCCCCTTCCTCAAGGGATAGAATTTTCTAAGTTTGATAAGTACAATCATAGCGGTGACCCACAGACCCATGTCTCATCCTTTACTACCATGTGCAGTAATATTTTCCATCAATATGCTTTGTTAGCAAAGCTATTCCCATGATCCCTCAAGGATGTTGTGTTGGAGTGGTATTGCTCACTTCTTGACAACTCCTCTTTCAACCAATTGGTTAGTCAATTCTTACAACAGTTTCAAGTGAACATTAGACCAAAGATCACTTTCACTGATATCGTCTACTATAAGTAGGGGACTCATGAAAAATTAGCTAATTGCATTGCTCAATACCAATCCTCATTCTCTAGATTTCCTATACCTTGTCATATTCCGATGTTCAACATGTGTTCATCATAATCCTAATACCGACATTGAGAGAAAAAATCCTCCAGATGAAATACCCCTCTATTAATTCTCTTCAAAAAATATTAAAATACGGTTTAATATCTCTCCCAAAAATAAGACCATTTCTTGAGCCTTATCTAAGTTGGTATGATGCAAAAAAAAATTATCAATACCACTAACTCCTTGGTCATCATACCGAACACTGTTTGCATCTTAGACATGTCATCCAAGACCAAATAAATACCATTACCATCCAAATTGATGGTAAGAAACAAAATTCTAATAAATTTGTAGCCAATCCTAACAACCAACTATAGATATGCATAGATCCCTTTCCTTCCCACTCTATTAATTTGATAATAGTTGCTTCTTCTTTATTTTAATTTGATCCTAGCCCCTCTAAGTAGGTGAACGTGGTCTCATTGACTTCTATTCCTCGTTCAAGTCATGTGGAAAAAAATCTTGACATTATATTTACACCACATGACTTGTCTTTGAATAGGGAACCTTCTCCACTATACATCCTAGCTCAAGTCAACAGAAACATTGTAATCGGTGTTATGGTTGACCCTACTAGTAGGTTTAATGTCATTATGGAGGAGACCTTCTTTATTATTAATCTACATAAGGTGAAGTGTGAGGATTTGAAGACCACCATCCATACTCATGATGATTTTTTTGTGCCTCCTATCGGTTCTATTTATTTGTTGGTCCTTGTTGAGCCTAAGTCTATTGATGCCTCATTTATTATGATACTTGAATCCAACCTATTTAGGGTAAGACTAGGAATTCCATGGCTAGTCTCCATGAATGCGGTCACTTTAGTTGTCTACAAATGTCAAAAAATTTCACATCATGATACAATGGCACTATTTAGGATACTAGATATAAACCACTAATGTCACGTGGAGGATTCTCTCTGGATCATTTTTGGCCTGACCCTATTGGAAATTTTTCGCTCCATGGAGATTTATTCTATAGGACCTATTATAGGTATAAGACAAGAGTTGTAGGCCCTAATGTTGTTTTCTCGCCTTCTTCTCATGTGATCTTCATGAAGGCTTCTATGTGTGCATAACATCATACCTTGTCCTCTACACCTTCTTCTTCAAAGGCTAAGGAAAAGCAGGGTCTCACCCATATACCTTCTTCTTCTTCCCCTTCTATGACTTCACAATCCTCTATGGTGTCTTCCATTCCTTCTACTATTCCTAGCATAGGAAAAGGAAAGGAACCCGTATTGTGGAAATTTAAGCCACAAGTCTTCCAACTCTTAGTTTTACCCACTATCCCCTGACCCACCCTCTATGGTAGAGGGGAAGCATTCATCTAGAGTTGTTCCTTATCCTATTTTTCTTGCATCTTGGCCTCTAAGGCCTCCTCCTGTTCCTCCACCTACTCCAAAAGTAGCAAAAGGAAAGGAGCCTATTGTCGAGACCCATGTCTTTGTCTTTGCTCCTCCTATCCCTCATTTGGAGCCTAGTCTTCCACTGGAAATGGCCATGCACTACTGTATATGACTCCAATTTCTGATGAAATTTTGTTGAAATATCGATAACCTATTTTCGAAATACTGAAGAATCACTGAAATAATTTTCATCGCTAAATTTTTGTCATTTTCCCGACTAGCTTTAAAACATCGAAATCACGACTCAGCTTCGTCGGTTGCCGCCACGAAAAAGGGATCTATTGTTCATCAGAATATCAATGAAAATTTTTTCGATCTAAAGATGAACAATAGACAGAACATAAGTGGCATGCCTTTGCCAAAGCGTCGGAACAACAACAAAAGTTCGTCGCAATTGCGACACAATAGGCAAGTCATTACAATGAAAGTTTCATCAGCGAGATACTCATCTTGTCTCATCGATGAAGCACGAGGGAAGCATATCAGCAAGACATATACCATCAAAGTAAGTTCTAAATGTCTACCTAACCCGCTATGTCATGCTGATAAGATTACATCGGGAAGAGTCTTGGCAACATCCTTGAGATCGAAATAACAACAATAGAAGTTCGTCGAAATTACGATGAAATAGGCAAGTCATTACTATGAAAGTTTCATCAGACATATTGCAAATTCGTCAGACGCTTTTGGAGGTTCATCGGTTGCTTTCATCAAAAGTTCGACGAAACAATACAATTTAAAAAAAAAAACTATTTGTTCAAATGTAGGCATATCAGTGAAAGATCAAGACTGTTACAGTGATCAAAATTTCTTGAGAAGATATATCGCGAGGACTGGCCTGTGGTCTCAGCGTTGAAGTTTCATTGGCGAGATACTCATCTTGTCTCATTGATGAAGCACAAGGGAAGCATATCAGCAAGACATATACCATCGGAGTAAGTTTTGAATGTCTACCCAACCCGCTATGTCATGCCGATAAGATTACATCGGCAGGAGTCTTGGTGACATACTTGAGATTGAAAGAATAATCAGGGAGACTCACCACGTCAGGGAAACTGTAGAATATCCTAGTGATACATGATCTCTTGTCGATGAAGATACAAATGGATCAAAATGATTATCAAAGTGACTCTGGGCAATATTTGATGTATAAGACATTTATGAAAGGACGTGTCCTTTCAAACATTTGATGTATAAGTATCCATTTTTTTATTTCAAAATGAGAGAGGCGAATAGGAAAAAATAATATTGTAGATAAAAAAAAAATTGTAATGATGTTTTCATCAAAAAGACTCAGATGTTCAAATGTTGGCATTCTTTTCAAGGTGCTCTTGGTTGCTTTGTTCAATGGGTTTTTTTTTTTTATCATTAACCACTGCTAGGGGCAACACCTTGTATTAATTTTAAAATAGAGTACATGAGTTTCCAAAAATTACTGGGAGGCCTTTTCTGTAATACTAACCAACCCAGAGCACCTACCTACCCAAACCATGCATTACAACCAAAAATTTTGGGAGGCCTTTTCTGTAAGAGTGGCCAATCCAGAGATACTACCTACTTAGAGATAGAAAAACCAGACACCTGTAATTACATATACCACACCTAGGACTGACTCCAAAAAACCATATGCTACTACTATTTCAACATTCTTTGCTATAGAAAGGAATTGTGCTTTCAAAATACCACATCTACAGACTATCAAACCATTCCAACTAGGTCCAACTAGGTACTACTCAGGCATCATCATCCTCAGACTCACACCTTTTCATATACACCTTGTAGCTAG